>CM024759.1:77290249-77418938 GCA_014218235.1 Colocasia esculenta | reverse complement strand
TTCCAATCAGATCGGAGTGACGCACGAGAGTTGGCAGCTTCTACGCAGTACAATGTTCATGATATAAATGAAACAATTTGCTTACATAAGGATAACGAACAAGAAGAAGTTGACCCAATGTCGCTGAGTGAGGGGAGGTGGAGTCTGATGTGGAGGAAGACTCCCAAGATGAGGAGGATGAATTCCAGGATGATGATGAAGATGATGCTGAATTAAACATGTCTTCAGCATCTGATGATGAATATAGATAATATACTGCATATTTTGTAAGAAATTGGTGTTGTTGTTCATTACATGTTCATAATAAATTACTACTACTCAAATTGAGTGCTGATGACTTGCTATATCTTTATTTGTATCAATAGAGATATGGTACGTGGAGGACGCAGTCGGAGGGTTGCCACGTCCGTTGGCAGAGGGACTGCCTCCGCGTCCACGTCTGCCTCCAGGTCCGCGCGACAGGTATATGCATATGTACACAAAAAACATATGGGTTATATTGTTTATATTGATTTCACGAGAACTAACGTACATACAATTTTACAGGGACTGCCTCCCCCACCACGCCCGTCGTCCCAGCGACAGTAATTTTCTATATTGTTGTTTATTTGAAATTCATAATTTCTAATGTGTATGAAATTTTGCAGGGACTGCCTCCCCGTCCACGCCCTCGTCCCAGCGACAGGTAAATTTCTATATTGTTGTTTATTTAAATTCATAATTTCTAATGTGTATGAAATTTTGCAGGGACTGCCTCCCCGTCCACGCCCGTCGTCCCAGCGACAGGTAATTTCTATATTGTTGTTTATTTGAAATTCATAATTTCTAATGTGTATGAAATTTTGCAGGGACTGCCTCCCCGTCCACACCCGTCGTCCCAGCGACAGGTAATTTTCTACATTGTTGTTTATTTGAAATCATAATTTCTAATGTGTATGAAATTTTGCAGGGAATGCCTCCCCGTCCACGCCCGTCGTCCCAGCGACATGTAATTTTCTATATTGTTGTTTATTTGAAATTCATAATTTCTAATGTGTATGAAATTTTGCAGGGACTGCCTCCCCGTCCACGCCCGTCGTCCCAGCGACAGGTAAATTTCTATATTGTTGTTTATTTGAAATTCATAATTTCTAATGTGTATGAAATTTTGCAGGGACTGCCTCCCCGTCCACGCCCGTCGTCCCAGCGACAGGTAATTTTCTACATTGTTGTTTATTTGAAATTCATAATTTCTAATGTGTATGAAATTTTGCAGGGAATGCCTCCCCGTCCCGCCCGTCGTCCCAGCGACAGGTAATTTTCTACATTGTTGTTTATTTGAAATTCATAATTTCTAATGTGTATGAAATTTTGCAGGAATGCCTCCCCGTCCACGCTACCTTCGTCTTCTTCCTCACCACAAGGTAACATATGTTTCAATAGATTAGTATGTTTGGTCTCTTGCAATTTATACAATAAAAGTGTACTAAATTGTTTTCAACAGAGGTGGAGAGCCAGCATCCAGCAGCTGAGGAGGGGCCTCAGCTACCAGGACGACAACCATGCTGGATCTCAGGGTAAAGTTCATCATCTCAATGTTATTGTATTTGTTATTTAGGATATACATTTCATGTAGAAAATTAATGTGGAATTGCAGGGGGAAGATAGATCCCAGTCCTGCTTCCCGCTATATTACGACGTTGATCCACGCACATATTCCAGGACCAGTGGATGCAGGAGAGAATTCCCGGTGCCAGTCCGGGATTTATTATTTGACATGTTTACGGTATTTTTATTTTTTAGAAGAGTTGAAGTCATTTATTCAATTATTATTAATTTAGGTTTATTGCAGAACGTTGATTAATTTTATTTTTTTACAGCGGAGGTTCGCGTTCACGAGACCCGAGGATCTCCCTCGGGCTCGAGCCGTCTGGGAGATTACGGCCCAGACTAATTTAAGAAAGTCGATGTGGGAGGCACGGGACAAGGCAATCAAGACCACAGGGAACCGGATCCTATGGCTTGGGTGGATTACGGCCCTGTTTGGCTGCGGACGGACATTGGGAGTCCCTTTGCGCGCGTTGGGCTGCTGGACCATGGCAGCAGCGGTCACAGGCGGCAATACGCAACAGAGCAACTCAACCGGAGAAGAATGTGCATACTAGTGGATCCGTATCTTATGCGACCCACAGTCAAAAATTGGTAAGTATTTTATTGTTCAATTCATATATACATATGGATTATTATTGTGAGACTAACTAATTTTGTTGAATTCTAAGCATCACGACCTGGAGCGTGCCCCTACTTTCCGCGAGTTATTTGACCGGACTCATAAGCGGAAGGGGACGGATGACTATGTTACCGAGAGTGCCCTCACGATTGCTGTAAGTCAAGCTTTAAATTATGAATTCAATTATGATATTAAAGTAATTTGTTTTCAATAATTTAATTTTAAATTATTTTACAGGAGACGTACGACAGGACGATGGCGGAGCGCTACACAAAGGGCACTCCCCAGCCAGATTTGGATGCGGACGCTTGGGTCGAGGCAGCGGGAGTGCCGAGGAAGGGTCGAGTGTACGGCTTTGGGGACAGCCTGGATACTCATCGAGTGTTGTCCTCATATGCCAGTTCGATCGCTTCTCCGGCACACGCGAGTTCATCTTCTGCGCCGCCCGTCAGTGGTGTAGAGGACATTAGAGGCATCATTCGGGAGGAGCTACGTACAGAGCTACAGACGCAGCGGGAAGAGCTACAGACGCAGCGGGTACAGCTACAGGCGCAGCAAGTACAGATAGAGACGCAGCGGCTACAGCTACAGACGCAGTTCAGCGATATGGTTCAGCAGTTCATGTCAATAATGCAGGGAGTACGCCCCACACAGCCAGCAGCTCAGGTCAGTATTAGTATTAATTTCATATACTTAGGATTGGGCCGGGCGTCCAACACGATTGGGTCGGACGTTCAATTGACGGATCTAAAAACACGGCCAAGCATATATAAATGGTCAAAACACGCAACCCGGGGGTCCAAAATCCCAAATAGGGATCGGATCGGCGTGCCGTTTTCTCCGACACGACCGGGTGGGTTAAAGTGACGTGTGGGAACTGACGGAATCCAATTTGGATCCCCGGATTGGGTCGGACGTTCAATTGACGGATCTAAAAAACACCCAAGTATATTTAAGCGTCAAAACACAACCCGGGGGTCCAAAATCCCAAATAGGGATCGGATCGACGTGCCGTTTTCTCCGACACGACCGGGTGGGTAAAGTGACGTGTAGAAACTGACGGAATCCAATTGGATCTCCGGATTGGGTCGGACGTTCAATTGACGGATCTAAAAAACACCCAAGTATATTTAAAGCGTCAAAACACGCAACCGGGGGTCCAAAATCCCAAATAGGGATCGGATCGGCGTGCCGTTTTCTCCGACACGACCGGTGGGTTAAAGTGACGTGTGGGAACTGACGGAATCCAATTTGGATCCCCGGATTGGGTCGGACGTTCAATTGACGGATCTAAAAAACACCAAGTATATTTAAAGCGTCAAAACACAACCCGGGGGTCCAAAATCCCAAATAGGGATCGGATCGACGTGCCGTTTTCTCCGACACGACGGGGGGGTTAAAGTGACGTGTAGAAACTGACGGAATCCAATTTGGATCTCCGGATTGGGTCGGACGTTCAATTGACGGATCTAAAAAACACCCAAGTATATTTAAAGCGTCAAAACACGCAACCGGGGGTCCAAAATCCCAAATAGGGATCGGATCGGCGTGCCGTTTTCTCCGACACGACCGGGTGGGTTAAAGTGACGTGTGGGAACTGACGGAATCCAATTTGGATCCCCGGATTGGGTCGGACGTTCAATTGACGGATCTAAAAAACACCCAAGTATATTTATAGCGTCAAAACACAACCCGGGGGTCCAAAATCCCAAATAGGGATCGGATCGACGTGCCGTTTTCTCCGATACGACCGGGTGGGTTAAAGTGACGTGTAGAAACTGACGGAATCCAATTTGGATCTCCGGATTGGGTCGGACGTTCAATTGACGGATCTAAAAATACGGCCAAGCATATATAAATGGTCAAAACACGCAACCCGGGTGTCCAAAATCCCAAATAGGGATCGGATCGGCGTGCCGTTTTCTCCGACACGACCGGGTGGTTAAAGTGACGTGTGGGAACTGACGGAATCCAATTTGGATCCCCGGATTGGGTCGGACGTTCAATTGACGGATCTAAAAAACACCCAAGAAAATGATGGATCTAAAAATATTATTGTATTAAGTTAGAGAAATAATCACATGTTTTAAATTTCATTTTTGAAAATACTGTATTTCTTTTATTTATTATTAATGTTTCTCATTTTAATTTGTTTTAATATAGGATCCAGCTCCAGACGATGACGAGGCAGGGACAGCAGACGATCCAGCAGATCTATGTTGATTTTTGTATTCTTTATGCTATATGATTTATATTTATTGTATCTTATGATTTTATGTTGATTGTTAGTATTTGTTAAATTTATGAATATTGTAGCAGGTTTGACATTGTAGCAATGTATTTTATTTTATGTATTTAAAAAAAAATATGTGTATTTTCCGACGGATTTTCCGACGGCTACGTTTCCGTCGGAAAATATATATTATCGACGGAAAAATATCGTCGGTAATGCAGTCGGACAATACTGACGGATTTGCCGACGGATATAAGTCCGTCGGAACTGATAAATTACCGACGGAAATATACCGTCGGCAGGTCCGTCGGCATAATACTGACGGACTGGCCGACGGATAGTATCCGTCGGAAAATATACATTACCGACAGTTAAGGACCGTCGGTACTTCGGTCGGCAAATACTGACGCCTTTACCGACGGTTTAATTCTGTCGGAGGTTTCGACCGAATACCGACGGAATTTTTATCCGTCAGAAAGTTCTGACCAATCATTTCCGACGGAAAGTTTCCGACGAGTATTGGACGGAAAGCGGTCGGAAGGTTCATTTTCCGATGGAATACCGACGGATTACCGACGGATTCAGTCCGTCGGTAATACCGCTTTTTCTTGTAGTGAAAGGAAGGATAATTGGCTTTGGAAATATTGGTAAAACTCCCTCTACTAGCATTGAACATATATTATTTGTAGATGGCTTAAAACATAACTTGCTCAGTATTAGTCAGCTTTGTGATAAAGGATTTAGAGTTACATTTGATGCATCTCACTGCATGTTGACCGATAATGTCTCGAATGAAATCAAGTTTGTAGGAAATCGAAATGGAAATGTTTATACCGTTAATCTGGATGATTTGGATGAAAAGGAGATTTACTTTGTAGCAAATAACTCCAACCCATGGCTATGGCACCGAAGGTTAGGCCATGCTAGCTTTGGAATTATTTCCAAATTGTCTAGACGTGAGCTTGTGGTCGGTTTGCCTAAAATGAATTTTGATTCAAATGGAGTTTGTGATGCTTGTGCCAAGGGAAAGCAAACTCGAACTTCATTTAAATCCAAGAACATTGTTTCTACCTCTCGGCCTTTGCAACTCTTGCATCTTGATTTGTTTGGTCCGACAAGAACTGCTAGTCTAGGTGGTAAACGATATGGCTTTGTGATCGTTGATGATTTCTCTCGATTTACATGGGTTTTGTATTTAGATCATAAGAGTGATGCATTAACTGAATTCATAAAGTTCTGTAAGAAAGTTCAAAATGATAAAAGCTATGTAATTAATGCTATCCGTAGTGATCATGGTAAGGATTTTGAAAATATGCAATTCAATTCTTTTTGTGATAATGAAGGTTTCAGTCATAATTTCTCTGCTCCGAGAACTCCTCAGCAAAATGGTGTGTCTGAAAGGAAAAATTGGACTTTGATTGATATGGCCCGAACTATACTTTGTGAATCTATTTTGCCTAGATATTTTTGGGCTGAGGCTATTAATACTGCATGCTATATCACTAACCGTTGTTTGATTAGACCTTTGTTGCATAAGACTCCATATGAACTCTATAAAGACAGAAAACCAAGCATCTCTTACTTCAAGCCATTTGGGTGCAAATGCTTCATTTTGGTAAATGGCAAAGAGGACAGGTAAGTTTGATCCTCGAAGCGATGAAGGTATATTTGTTGGTTATTCATCTCACTCTAAAGTTTTTCGTGTATTTAATAAGAAAACATTGGTTGTTGAAGAATCCATTAATGTAATCTTTGATGAGACTAACCAAAATACTAAAAAAAGAGATAATGATGATGATGATGCAGAAATCATGAAAGAATAAGATGTAATCATTCATGACATAGATCTCACGGAGCCTAGTAAAGAAGCATTGGATGATCCTACCCAACTTGTTGGTGATGAAAACGAAAAGGAAGATCCTCCACTTGAAGAACTACGAGTGTCCTCTCCAAGTGATGAATTACCTAGAGCATGGAAGATCATGTCAAGTCATCCAATCGATAATGTGATAGGTAATCCGTCATCCGGTATGCGAACTCGAAAAACTCAATATCAATGTGATTATATTGCTTTCATTTCTCAATTTGAACCAAAAAATGTTGATGAAGCCCTTCTTGATGAACATTGGTCTATTGCTATGCTTGAGGAACTAAATCAGTTTGAGAGGAACAAAGTGTGGACTTTGTCTCCTCGTCCGAATGACCATCCCGTGATCGGAACCAAGTGGGTTTTTCGAAACAAACTTGATGAATCCGGTGTGGTAACTCGAAATAAAGCTCATTTAGTTGCCCAAGGATACTCTCAAGAAGAAGGGATAGATTATGATGAGACCTTTGCACCGGTTGCTAGACTTGAAGCCATTAGGATTCTATTAGCATTCGCTTGTTCTAAAATTTTTAAATTATTTCAAATGGATGTTAAAAGTATGTTTCTTAATGATTTCATTAAAGAGAAAGTCTATGTAGAGCAATCTCCTGGGTTTGAGGATCCAAATTTCCCAAACCATGTCTTTTATCTTCATAAAGCTCTATATGGTCTTAAGCAAGCACCACGTGCATGGTATGAAAGATTGAGTCAATTTCTTATTCAACATGATTTTAAGCATGGTTTTGTTGACTCAACTCTGTTCATAAAATGTGTTGGTTCAGATATCTTATTTGTTCAAATATATGTGGATGATATAGTGTTTGGCTCTACTAAAGAAAAATTGTGCAAGAATTTTTCTGAGTTGATGCAGGGGGAGTTCGAGATGAGCATGATGGGTGAGCTCAATTTCTTTCTCGGACTTCAGATAAAACAAGGTCAAGATGACATCTTTGTAAGTCAATCAAAGAACACAAAGAAATTGCTCAAGAAATATGGGTTTAGCAACACCAAACCTCTTCCAACGCCTATGTCTACAACAACAAAATTGGATAATGACGAGCTTGGTAAGCCTATTGATTCTAAACTTTATCGAGGTATGATCGGATCACTACTTTACTTAATTGCAAGTAGGCCCAATATATTATTCAGTGTTTGCATGTGTGCAAGATTTCAAAGTTCGCCCAAACAATCGCACTTAATTGTTGTTAAACAAATCTTTCGGTATCTTGCTTCATCGATTGATTTTGGTTTGTGGTATCCCAAAGGATGTTCTTTCAACTTGGTGGGTAACACCGATGCTGATTATGCTAGGTGTAAGGTTGATCGAAAGAGCACAAGCGGAACATGTCATTTCTTGGGAGGTTGCCTCATTTCGTGGTCCTCCAAGAAACAAAATTATGTTGCTCTCTCGACAGCTGAAGCCGAGTATATCGCAATCGGGAGTTGTTGCACACAAGCACTATGGATTAAACACCAAGTAGAAGACTATGGGATATGCTTGTCTAAAATTCCGTTGCTTTGCGATAATACAAGTGCCATAAATTTATCAAAAAATCATGTTCAACACTCTCGCACTAAGCACATTGAAGTACGCCATCATTTTATTAGAGATCATGTATCTAGGGGAGATATTGAATTAAACTTTATTGATACCACACACCAATTAGCGGATATTTTTACTAAACCGTTGTGTGAAGACCGGTTTACATCTTTGCGCCGTGAATTGGGCATGTGCTCCATTTCTATATAAACTCTCTACAAAAAAATTGCCCAACTAAAAAAGATGGTAAAAAAAAAGAGTCTTTGAATTCATTCCTATACTCCTTGAATCATCCTTAAACTCTTCTGGTTGAACCATCCATCAATCTAACTCCATTCAATCAAAAAAAAAAAAATCTGCTTTGGCGGAGTCGACTCCACCTTATGTGGGAGTCGACCCCCTTTGGGCCGATGTCGACCTCCACTTTTTGGAGTCGACCTCCACTTTTTGGAGTCGACCCCGGGCAGCTAGGGCTGGCTTTAAAAAGGGGGCCCCTCCTTTTCTTCCCCCCCTTTTCTCATTCTGCCGCCGCCGCTTCTTGCCTCCTCTTCTTCTTTCTTTCCCGCGCAAAGGAAGAGGCCTTCTCCTTGGCTTGGGGCCAACCCCAACCTCGACCTCCTTTGTTTCCACTTCCTCTCCTTCATCATCTTCTGCTCTCATCCTCTCCATCCTCTATTTCTCTCTCCCTGTGGCTGCCTCTCTCTTGAGGCTGCACTCTTTCTCTCTTGCGGTTCTCTTTGTGGCAATGGCTCCTCCAAAGCGCAGCGAGAAGGGCAAGGCCGTCGCGTCCGCAACTCCATCCAAAAGGTCTTGCCCCTCCAGTGGCTCCCATGGTGAAAGTTTTGATGAAACCATCTTCCGTAGTCTCCATGCTTTCCAGTGTTACTTATCCGATATCATTGCTAGAAAAGTTCATTTGGGAAAGATGATAGATTTTGAGTATTTTTCTGATGCTGGGTATGATCTTGAAAGCTTGTTTGAGCCTCTTGGGTGGGTTCCCTATGTGTCTATGAATGAGAAAGTCTATCCACACCTTGTCAACCTGTTTTATGCTAATCTAGTGGTAGATGATAATAATAAGATCAGCTTGTATGTGAAGGGAGTTCACTTTCCCATCAGAGTATCCATGCTATCTGAGGTCATGGAAATTCCCACTCAGCCAGGAGTTCAGTATATTTCTGCATTAGAACATCGGACTGAAGCTTACCGTCGTATCTTAGAAGCCGATGTAGCTCCTCAGCATATTGATAAAGTCAATGCAAATTCTTTTTCTGCTCTTCATCATTTTCTACATAAGATAGTGTGCTCTATTTTGGTTCCCCGTAGTGGTAGTATGGACGGGTTGACAGATGATCATTTATTGCTCATTCAAGCTCTTCTTGATGGCACCCATGTGGATCTCTCGAACATCACTTTGAACTATATTCGGGATGTTGTTGGTGTGCCTAAGAGATCTCTTATTTATGGAATGCTCATTACGAGAATTCTACGGAGGTTCAAGGTCAGTTTCTCAGGTGAAGAGAGTAAGATTTTGACGAAGTTTGATGTTATTGATGGCAGTACCTTGCTTCGTATGAAAATGGCTATTCAGGATGGCGTGTTTGTCCGTACTGCTTCTCGTACTCCCCTGAAGGGACAAGGTCCTCCTGATGAGGAGGGTGACGACTTTCTTCTATCCTCTCCGGGCACCACTCCGGGCACTTCCACAGCTCGTGCCCCTGTTGATCAGTTGACTCAGTTGTTCTCAGATTTTAGCTCCTTTGTGTTTGCTCGATTTGATGCCATGGATACTCATCTTGATGCTATGGATTCTAGGATTTATACTCAGTTTGGCTCATTGCAGTCCAAGGTCGATGACCTCCGCACCGATGTTCATGTGTTCAAGATGCAGCAAGATCGGCTTGAGAATTTTATGGAGTCAGTCGCCAAGAATCAAGATGTGGTGCTGAATAATCATCGGGAAGTCAAGAAGAATCTGAAGGACCTTGCCGGTGCAGGGAACTTTCTGTGGGACTCTTTATATCATCAACCTTCTCCTCCTCCTACTCTTTGGCTTCTCCTACTCTTCTCATTGTGTCCTTTTCCTTGATCCATTCCCATGACTCTTCGCTACTAATCCATTTTTTTTAGACGGGTTACATTCCCTCCTCTCTTTTTGACGATGACAAAAAGGGGGAGAACTTGTGTGAAGTGATGATAGTTATAGCACTAGAACCTTACTCTATTTTTTGTGTGAATGTCCTTTAACATGTGCTTATAGTAAAGGGGGGGGGGAGATATTACTTGTAGCTTTTTGTGAATTGACTCTTATGAATGGAAATACATGACTATCCTTGAGCAATTTGAATGAATTGGTGTTTTAATTTATGTGCCTTAATGTGTTGAGGATTCTGTGTGAGTTGGTGTTTTAGTTTATGTGCTTTATTGCGTTTCGGTATCAGTGATTGGTTTCGAGAAATGATTATTATTGTATAGGTGTTTTGTCATCATCAAAAAGGGGGAGATTGTTGGATCCCTTTGAATTTTGATGATCACAAAACACTCATATTGTTTGCTAAAGTGTTTGCAAGTTGAATACAGAAAATAGGGCATTTCATCAAAGCAAATGGACTAAAAAAGAAGCCCTAATTATTTCCTGCCTATTGGAGTCGACCTCAAAGCTTCAAAGGAGTCGACCTCACTGTCCTCAGTTTTTCAGAGTCGACCCTGACATATGTGAAGGAGTCGACCCCTGTTAAAAGGCATGTTGAGCAATTGAACTAGAGTCGACCCCAGCCTTATGAAGGAGTCGACCCTGACTGTGCTCAGTTGTTTGGAGTCGACCCCGAGTCAATAAGGGAGTTGACCCCCATTCAAAAAGCCTGTTTTGCAGTGAAGCAGAGTCGACCCCAACCTATAAAGGGAGTCGACCCCGCTGTGTTGAGTTTTTCAGAGTCGACCCCAGCTTTCTTAGGGAGTCGACCTCTGTTCAAAAGTGCTCCTTTTGTTCAACTGGAGTCGACCTCCAGATTGTGAAGGAGTCGACCCTGGATGAACTGGAGTCGACCCCAGCAAAAGTGGGAGTCAACCCTGACATGCAGAACCTTCTGAAAAGTACTTTTTGAACAAGACCCCTTTCCACCTCTTTCAAACGGCTACTTTTGTGGAAGGGCTATTTAAAGGACACCTGGGGGAAACCCTAGGCATGCAATTTCGCGAAGAAGAGAGCCACCTTCAAAAGCTTCATCTCTAGCTTCGCCTCCAAGCATTTTCTGCCTTCTAAAGCTTCCACCTACTGCATCCTTGAAGAAGGCTTCATTTGGAGGAGATCTTGTTTCTTCAGAGCTTCAACAACATCTGAAGATCCTCCTCACGAGCTTAGCTTTGTGTTTGCTTGATCATCTTTGTTTCATTCAGTTCATTATCTTGTTCTTGTTGGTGAGCTGAGCAGCGCATCAACCAGCTGTGTATTGGTGAGCTAGGCACTGTGCTAACTAGCGGAGTGTTGGTGAGCTGGGCACCGTGTAAACCAGCAGGTGTGATCTCTTTCATAGAGTGAGAAATCTCACCGTGTTGGTGAGGACTTGACGTAGGTAGACCAAAGGGGCTCTTACCGAACCAGGATAAATCCGTGCCTCTTTGTGTGCTTGTTTCCTTCTTCCCTCTCTATTCTCTCTGCTTTGCATCCATTCTTATTTCTGTATTAGTTTCCGTTGATCATTCAAGACAAATTTTTAAAGCCCTATTCACCCCTCTCTAGGGCTAGTCAAAGTCTAGATCCTTTAACATATATATCACTGTCCTAAACTTGTAATTAGAAAATCACCAATTTTTAAGGATACCTTAGATGGCAGGACTTATGGACAGAGTTAGCGATCGGAGGGCAAGTTTGATCCATGTCTCACTTCAAGAAAGATGCTTATTGTCTTGAGAAGTATACAGCCATTCACCCACCAATCAACCAAACTTTCACCACAGACTTTAATTAAAAGCCACCTAGGTGAATATCACTCGTGTGAGTTGCTCACTTCTTTTGCATATAAAAAAATGTTACACTTTCCACATAATTAACCTACTCCATTGCCTCCGTTCTTTGGCATTTTTTTTTAATCTGAAATCGGAAGAGGAAATTGTTGAAAAATGAAGCTCCCATATCCTTCACCAGTTGGAGGAGGAAAAGGGTGCAAACCCTCTTGGTCATCCACATAAGAAGGTAGCATCGTTGCTGAATTATAGAGAAGTTGTGTCAATGCTTTGTGAGCATGGTGCCATCATTGGAATATGAGTAAGGTTTACTGCACTTTCTACAATGCAGCAAGTGCAATAAGCATAGGATGGTAGCTAATGTGGCATTCAAAAAGTCGTCACACGGGCTGTCATGTGAATTAGTAGGTGGGAGCAGAAGAGAATTGGGCGACGGCCGACATTGGTCGACGACGGTGGCTGACAGGTTCTAAAATGACCATTTTAGAACTCAAGTTTGTATTTTGAAACTTAAGGTCTGTATTTTAGATCTCAAATTATTAAAAGTGCAATCAATATAGTATTTTGTAGCCTAAATTATTAAAAACACAATAATATAGTATTTTGGAGTCCAAATTTATATTTTGGAGCTCAAAGTTTGTATTTTGAAGTCCAAATTATTAAAAGTACAACCAATATAGTATTTTAGAGCACAAATTTATATTTTAAATTTCAAGTTTATATTTTGGAGTCGAATATCTATATTTTAGAGCCCATATTTGTACTTTGGAGTCTAAGTTTATATTTTAAAGTCCAATATCTATACTTTGGAGCCAAAATATAAAAAATTCAGTCAATATTTTTAAACCATAAAGGTAAAATTTTGGAGTCCAATGTTTGTATTTTGAAACTTAAGGTCTGTATTTTAGATCTCAAATTATTAAAAGTGCAATCAATATAGTATTTTGTAGCCCAAATTATTAAAAACACAATAATATAACATTTTGGAGTCCAAATTTATATTTTGGAGCTCAAAATTTATATTTTGAAGTCCAAATTATTAAAAGTACAGCCAATATAGTAATTTAGAGCCCAATTTTATATTTTAAATTTCAAGTTTATATTTTGGAGTCGAATATCTATATTTTAGAGCCCATATTTGTACTTTGGAGTCTAAGTTTATATTTTAAAGTCCAATATCTATACTTTGGAGCCAAAATATAAAAAATTCAGTCAATATTTTTAAACCATAAAGGTAAAATTTTGGAGTCCAATGTTTGTATTTTGAAACTTAAGGTCTGTATTTTAGATCTCAAATTATTAAAAGTGCAATCAATATAGTATTTTGTAGCCCAAATTATTAAAAACACAATAATATAACATTTTGGAGTCCAAATTTATATTTTGGAGCTCAAAATTTATATTTTGAAGTCCAAATTATTAAAAGTACAGCCAATATAGTAATTTAGAGCCCAATTTTATATTTTAAATTTCAAGTTTATATTTTGGAGTCGAATATCTATATTTTAGAGCCCATATTTGTACTTTGGAGTCTAAGTTTATATTTTAAAGTCCAATATCTATACTTTGGAGCCAAAATAAAAAAATTCAGTCAATATTTTTAAACCATAAAGGTAAAATTTTGGAGTCCAATGTTTGTATTTTGAAACTTAAGGTCTGTATTTTAGATTTCAAATTATTAAAAGTGCAATCAATATAGTATTTTGTAACCCAAATTATTAAAAACACAATCTTACTATACTACTAAAACACAGTCTTGGCCTGGACACGTGGCTACACCAGGGTCCCTGCAGCAGTTTTTTCCTTTTTCTTTTTTTTTTTTCAAAATGAGAGGGGGAACCTGTAATATTTTTTATTTTTATTTTTTCAAATGGGGTGGCCACCCACAATTAAGGCGGGCCGCCCGCCTGTTTGAAAGGGGCCACCCGCCTGTTTTCAAACAGGCAGCGGCCCATGCCCATCCCCTTTAAAAAAATTATTAAAACTTTTTATTTTTATTTTTTTAAATATTTTTATAAGTTTTTATATTTTTTTAATTTATTTTTATACCCGTGCATCGCACGGGAGGAGAACTAGTAATATAACATTTTGGAGTCCAAATTTATATTTTGGAGCTCAAAGTTTATATTTTGAAATCCAAATTATTAAAAGTACAACTAATATAGTATTTTAGAGCCCAAATTTATATTTTAAATTTCAAGTTTATATTTTGGAGTCGAATATCTATATTTTAGAGCCCATATTTGTACTTTGGAGTCTAAGTTTATATTTTAAAGTCCAATATCTATACTTTGGAGCCAAAATATAAAAAATTCAGTCAATATTTTTAAACCATAAAGGTAAAATTTTGGAGTCCAATGTTTGTATTTTGATGCCCAACATTTATATTCCGGATTTTAAAATTTACAATTTCTTTACATTTTTTTATAAATTTAATTGCTCCTCTTAGGATTTAAAACCTATGACTTCATCTTGGCACACATAAAGAGCTAACCACTATACCACTAGATCTTTTTAAGTGTACAGAGTGGACTTTTGATACTAGCCATAGATCTGACACTCACCTTCTCTTGGGTGGTTTTAGCAGACATAAGAGAGTAGTGTATGGGGAAAGTTTTCATTAAGCAAACAAGTTAATCTTTAGAAAAATCAACATCATTACTGTGTAGGAGATAGTAGCTGTACCACATGATTTATTGCCTAAAAAATAAGACTGCCAACGGGTCGGATTTAGAATCACAAAAATATGTTTCTACTTTCACTTCTTATAAAAAAATTTAGAATCTGAAATGAAAATAAAAAATTATATTATACTTCTGCATCCACTTCCGCTTTAAGTCGAAAAAATGAAAAATGAAAATGGAAATAATTTTTTTTTCAAATGCAACAATATTTATATATTGAGAATACATTTATAAATCTACAAGTACCTTGATTATTAAATTTATGAATATATTGTTTCAAATGTAAATTTAATGAACTACTAGTATAGATACTAACAACGTTAAATAAAAATATATCTTCTACCATATCTTCTTCGTCACATATATTATGATGATTTTTACTAAATGAAGTATGAGAAGACTAAATTAATATAATAACATCATATAGTTATATATAATGGTTGAATAATAGATAGTCGACATATATAAGTATGAAAATTATCAGGGAAAAAAAATATCATATATGATAGAATGAGAGAGTGACCACTAACCACTAATTAGAACAAATATAGACGATATTTTCATATAAATTAGAGGTGGAGATAATGAGTTAAAAACTTATGAGTCAAAATTTTGAGATTGATGAATTTTTATTGTAAAAATATTATATAATATATATTAAAATTATAAAATAGAAAAGCAGATGCAGAATTATGTGTTTTCATTTCTGCATCTTATAAGAATTTATATATCTTTTAATTTTCGCTTGGGCTATGTTATCGAAATTTTTTTTTTTCAAAATGTCTCATCCTATAAAAAATATAGAAATTAGCCGGCTAAATAGAAAACAGAAATCTATATGGTCAAAGACGTACTCTTTCCGTGAATGACTTTATCTTTTGTTTATATTTAGTACAATGCTCAGTACTTACTTACGAAACAAAAGAAAAAAAATATTCCTTAGAATCATGTCAAAGACGTTTATTTTGTTCGCAATAGGGGTCGGTTTTCACCATCTACATTTGTTTTGTTTGGTCACCTTTCGGACGTATTAGTCCAAATTTAGGACTGTCAAAAAGACCCACCCAAATTGGTCCAATTAAATGAAAAGTGAGTAAAATATACCGTTTTTACCCCGCTACTAAACATGTGGATAAGTCCAGGTCCATCTTCTTTATCGTATTTATTTAGTCGCTCTAAATAGGTCTACCTATTGCGTCTTTAAAGACCCAGTAAAATTTGGGGAAAATCTCAATACCAGTGGCATGTGGGCCTGCGGCGAGCCCATACTTTCTCTCCCAATTTCACCGCCCCCCCCCCCATCGCGTACGGTGTTGCTGCTTCCCTCCCTCGATCTCTGCCTCGGCGGCGTGCTGGTCTGCCTCTCGCGCGGCTTTGAGGGGAGGCAAGGAGGTCATCCGGGGATTCTATAAAAGGGGCGGAGGCCTCGCTGCCCATGGCGGGGTCGCAGGAGACGAGCATGGGGCTGTCCGGGGAAGGGACGGGACGGGGAGCAGAACAGCCTGCGGCCGACGCGGCCCCCGGAGTCGTCAGAGGAGGAGAGGGCGTACGAAATGAATAGAAGATCGTCATCCAGATCTGTGATTCTGATGAGGACGGCGTGGCGCCGCCCTTCTCATGGCGGGGTGGCACCTGGCGGAGCTGTGTAGGGAGGAGTACCCCGTGTGGGCTCGGTTGGTCCTCTGGTTCATGGCGGAGGTGGCGTTGATCGGAGCATACATCTAGGAGGTGATCGGGAGCGCTATAATTGCCATCAAGATCCTGAGCCACCGGTTGCTCCCCTTCTGGACAGGGCTCATCGTCACCGCTCTAGACGGGTTAGCCCCCGTTTCCGGCATCGAATTTTCAAGTATGCATGCAAGGTCTGAGGCTGCCGGCGGTTTTGAGGAATATTTTGTTGGAACTTAGAACTAACTTTCATAGTTTCTTATTCTCTTTAATTCCTGAGGACATTGAAACAGAAAATAAAAAAAAATATCCCTGTGATCTTTTTCGTTGGGGCTTATGCTATTGCTGATGCTTGGTTGGCAGTAAAGCTGCAAACGGAATTCTTTCAAAATTTTGATATTTCGATTTAGTTTTGATAAAAATTAATAATTTTAGAATCAAAAAATAATATCGATAATTTATTGAAATCGGAATAAAAAATTCTGATAAGTTATTGAAATCGGAATGAGAATTACTTATTTCGAAATTGATTTTCGAATTCCAATTAGATTAATAATAAAAATAATAAAAGGTAAAATATAAAAATATAAAAATAGGATCTGAAATATCATTTAAAAGTTGAAAATATCATCTAAATAGTTGTACCCAATAAGAGAATCTGATATAGTCTTGAAAATTTTGAAAAAAACCATCTAAATTGTCTATACCTAATAACAGGATCTGAAATATCATTTAAAATCTAAAAATATCATCTAAATAATTGCAACCGATAAGAGGATCCGAATAGTTTTGAAAAATCTGAAAATATCATCTAAATATTTAATATATAAAATTAAAGATTAAATATTTTATAGAAATAAAAATTATCATTATGGGCTTAAATTTGAGGTCCATATATATATATATATCCGTACTTTAAAAATAATTAGAAAATAAGTATGGGTATAACCTTGTGATCGAAGAGTTGTAAGGTATATGGATATATGCCTTATTTAATACTACTGGGTCTTAATTGGGTATGAACAAATTAGACCCATTTAAACTCATTTGACAGCCCTGAGTCCAATAATTGTATTGGACTGACAAATATTGGACTCCAAACTACTTGGCATATCATGTACGTACGTTGGAGCGTGAGTCATGAGCCTGATCCATTTGTAATTTTGTCGATCTTGAGTCCATTTTTTATTTTGCATAGACTTACTATTATAAGGCAAATGACTGAGTACTAGTTGCCATTCATTTCAATATTCAATGTCTTTGATGGACGTGCAAAGTTTGAAAAGAAATAGATTCTCATAAAAGTCCAGCAAGCTGATTCTTAATTACCCTTGAAACCAGTACTGTCAAGAGTTTCAGAACTAAGTTGATCTAATTAGTAGAGTGACAACGTTCTCTCTCTCTAAAAGATGATGCACTCTCCTGATCTGCTAATCTTGATGACCTTTTGCATAAAACAAAAAATCAAGAGTTCTAGAGTTTGATACCTCAAAAGTCGTGAGCCCATTACAAACCAAAAGTAGAACCCACTACACAATCACCTGAGCCCCATTACCAATCGGAAATAGTGAGATTTTCGACAGCTATAGTCAAACGGAAATCCATCGGAAATCTGTCGAAGGAGATGCTTTCCGACTGTTTGCTGACGAAACCCGTTGGAAATAATCCGTCAAAAAAAAAAAAAAAAAACGTCAAAAATTTCCAACGGATGGAAAATCTATCGGCAATTTCTGACGAAATAAATCGTTAGAAATATCCGTCGAAAAATTATCCTTTCGAGAGCTTTACCTATGGATAAAAGACGTCAAAAATTCCGACGCAATTATCTGTCAACAAATCCGTCGAAACTTCTGACACTTTGACCGACGGACAAAAGCATCGAAGTGGAAAACTTCTGATAGAAAATATTCGTCGGAAATCCGTCAGAACTTCCGATGATTTTGCCGACGGATATCACCGTTAGAAGTCACGTATGCCGATGTTTTTTTTCGACAGAATATTTTCGTCAAAAAATCTATCGAAAAACTTGTTTTTATTATTTTTTAAAAATAAAAAAGATAACAAAGATAAATTAAAAAACCTGCTAAAAACAATATTCATAAACAATAAACAAACATAAAATCATCAATTATAACAAATATTATAGGAACATTGACAATAATAACAAATAAAAAATCAAGAGAGATCTACTGTATCGTCCTCTCTCCCCGCCTCATGATCGTCATGTGCCAGATGATCCTATATTATAAAAAAAATGTTTGAAACATAAATAAAAATAACATAATTAACTTATTTTTATAAATTTAAATTCAAAATATATGAATATTCACTAAGTGCATTTAGAGAATATTTTTGACCTTTCACACTTGGATTTTTTTAAGATTAGTGGTTTGAGCGTCGAACCCAAATTAGACTCCAATCTGGATTCTGTAAGTTTCCACACGTCGCTCTCACCCACCCGGTTCTGTCGGAGTGAACGACATGCCAATCAAATCCCTATTTCAGATTTTGGACTCCCCGAGTTACATGTTCTAACCCTTTACACTTGAGTTTTTTTTAAGATTAGTAGTTTGAGTGCCGAACCCAAATCGGGAATCCGATCAGGATTCTGTCAATTCCCACACGTCGCTCTCACCCACCCGGTCATATATGTTGAAGTGAATAACAAGTCAATTGGATTCCTATTTCAGATTTTGCACCCCCGACTTGTGTGTTTTAATCCTTTACACTTGAGTTTTTTTAAGATTAGTAGTTTGAGCGTCGAACCTAAATTGAGAATCCGATTAGGATTCTGTCAGTTCCCACACGTTGCTCTCACCCACCCGATCATGTCAGATGAATGACACGTCGATTAGATCCCTATTTCAGATTTTGGACCCCCGACTTGCGTGTTCTAACCCTTTACACTTGGATTTTTTTTTTAAGATTACTAGTTTGTGTGCCGAAACCAAACCGGGAATCCGATCAGGATTCCGTCAGTTTCCACACATTGCTCTCACCCACCCGGTCATGTCGGAGTGAACAATACACCGATCGGATTCCAATTTCAGATTTTGGACCTCCGACTTGCGTGTTCTAACCCTTTACACTTGAGTTTTTTTTAATATTAGTGGTTTGAAGACCGAACCTAAATCGAGAATCTGATCAGGATTCCGTCAATTCCCACATGTCGCTCTCACCCATCTGGTCGTGTCGAAGTGAACGACACACTGATCGGATCCCTATTTCAGATTTTGGACCCCCCGACTTACGTGTTCTAACCATTTACACTTGAGTGTTTCTAAGATTACTGGTTTGAGCGTCGAACACAAACCGAGAATCTGATCTGGATTCTGTTAGTTCCCACACGTCGCTCTCACCCACCCGGTCGTGTCAGAGTGAACGACACACCGATCGAATTCTTATTTCATATTTTATACCCCCGACTTGTGTGTTTTAACCCATTACATTTGAGTTTTTTTTTTTTCAGATTAGTGACTTGAGCGCCGAACCCAAACCAAGAATCCGATCAGCATTCCGTTAGTTCCCACACGTTGCTCTCACCCACCCGGTCATGTTGGAGCGAACGGCGCACCGATTGGATTCCTATTTTAGATTTGGGCTGACAGGGGTCGGGGCTAGGGATGGGAGAGTGAGGGGTGCGGGTCGCTGGGAGAAGGAGGGGGGCCGACAGGGGTGGGAGGTCGGGAATGGGAGGGGTGGGGGTGGGGTTCGTGGGAGGGGGAGGGGGTGGAGGTCCCGGAGAGTGGAAGGGGGGGGGAGACTCACCTTGATGGTGCTGCACGTCGGAGATGTTGGAGACGAGAGAGAGAGAGAGAGATAGAGAGAGAGAGAGAGAGAGAGAGAGAGAGAGAGAGATTTGGGAACAGGGGGTTGGGGAAAATTTAAAATTTCTGATAAAAATATCTGCGTCGAAAATTCCTTCGGCATTACCAACGGAATTTTTGACGTATATATTTTCGTCGGATATACTGACAGAATTTCAGATAGAATATGTTTCGTCGGAAATTATTTTTGTCAGTAAAGTTGCTTTCTCTTGTAGTATATATATATATATATATATATATATATATATATAGAGAGAGAGAGAGAGAGAGAGAGAGAGAGAGAGAGAGAGAGAGAGAGAGATAAATGCATTTGGTGAAAATTGAAAATGGAATTAGATGTAAAATCTGTAATTCAGAAACATCTATGTGACATCAACATATGAATTAGTAGATCCACATATTCAAATGATATAACCTTAAATGTTACTATATTAATCTACATAACAATAACATTTTGGTAAATATAAACAACTCATATGCACAAAATATATGGATGTCAAGATTTATAATCTCAAATCATAAAATCTTAGATCAATCTATTAATTCACACTACAAAGAACACTTCGATAATCATCACAAATTCATAGATCCACAATGCATAAGAATATTAGGATACATGAACTAAAATCACTAATTTTAAAATATAAATTTACCAATCCACAAATTATATAGTCTCAACTACAAATCGTAGTATATAATAACTAATACAACACTAAATCTAACATACATCTCCATTCACCGATCACATTCTCTCTATCTTCTATTACAATGTCTCCCTCCCCTACAAAATAAAATATGTGAATCATGATAACACTACCAAATCTATTGTTGACGTTAAATACCTAGGGGTGCGTAGATACAATTGCTTCTCTAGTTGAATGAATCGGATTTGCGGATTCGGAAATGCTTGTTTCCGTTTCCGCATCTTATAAGATTCGAAAACTAGATTCAAAATCCGACATATTTTATCGAACCTTCAAATCCTATAAAAATTATAAAACAGATAGAAATATTAGATTTCAAATAACCATTAATAGCCACATAAAGAAGGAAGAAAAAATGGCAACTAGAGAAGCCTTGCGGGTCCGTGGCATGGTTAGCCGAATCACGCGGATTGACCGTACAGTATTCTCCGTAGTAAGGTACGGTATTGTATCGTACTGTACCGCTATGATACGGTGGGAAAGAGACTTGTTTGATTTTATTTTTTATTTTGTGACTTGATCAATATACAAAAGATAATTTAATTAATAGTCCCTGACTGTAATATGGGAGGTCCTTATTGTAACAAGGCTTAACATATACTGTAACAGAGGATAACACTTACTGTAATGAGTTACAGCTCTTTCAGAGACTAGAAAATAAGTCAAATATTTGATAGGGACTTCTAATTAATTTATCCATATATAAAATGAGCAAGCTTTAAAAGAAAATGAACAAAACATAAGAACATCATATAGAGAGGTTGAAAAATATAAGAAACTCCATTTAGTCATTTAAACCAACCCAACACAATCATCTAGTACTGTGATCTATGTCGTTCTGGGCATACGAAGTGGATGCCAATTAAAGTTCTCATTCTCTAGCTATACGAAATTTGTATCCTTACATCACCAAGTTGATTTTGTGATAGATAAGTTGGAGAGTCTATATGACATCATTCAAGAGCTTCAATTCCTATTGAAGAGGAGTCCACCACACTACAAGAAAAATCAAAATTATTGACAGAAGTTTTCGACGGATCAATATCCATATCGAGAAATTTAGTGGGATTTGATGATTGCTAGACCATATAGATTCGTAAGTAAGTACTATTATATAGACTGAATGATACTATATCATAGTGTAGCAATCTGAACCAGTCAGCGCCACCTCCACCACCAACTCTAATGTGATCATTATATAATATTATGATATGATCAATGTATTCCACCACAAGAATTTGCGGGATTACCGACGGATTTTTCCGACGGATAATTTCCCGTCGGCAATTCCGACGGATTTTCAGACTGTATAAATCAGTCGGAAAATACGTCGGAACTTCCGACTGAAATATTTCCGTCGGAAATATCCGTCGGTACTGAAATATTACTGACGAATATGCCGACGAAAATATTCCCGTCGGAAGTTCCGTCGGTAAAACCGCTATTCCTCCCCCCGCGAAACCCCCCTCTCTTTCCCTCTCCCGCGCGCTTCTCTCTCTCTCTCTCTCTCTCTCTCCTCTCTCTCTCTTGCCGCCAGTCGCCGCTCGCCGCTGCGCCGGTCACTGCCGCCGCTCGCCGCTGTGCCGCTCGCCGCCGTCGCCGCTGCCCCGCTTGCCGCCGCTCGCCGCCGCTGCCCCGCTTGCCGCCGCTCGCCGCCGGCCGCCCCTCTCCCGGTGCGTTCTACCTCCCCCTCTCTCCCCACCCCCGCCACCTTCCTCCGGCCCCCCTCCCCTTCCCACCCCCCCCCCCCCCGGCCCCCCTCCCCCCCCCCCCCACCCGGCCCCCTGCACGATGCCCCCCTCGCCCCCCACCCGGCCCCCCTCCCCTTCCCACCCCCCCACCTGCACCCGCCCTCCTCCCCTTCCCACCCGGCCCCCTGCAGACCCCCCCCCCCCACCCGGCCCCCCTCCCCTTCCCACCCGCCCCCCTGCACACCCCCCCACCCAGCCCCCTGCACACCCCCCCCCCACCCGGCCCCCCTCCCCTTCCCACCCGGCCCCCTGCACACCCCCCCACCCGGCCCCCCTCCCCTTCCCACCCCCCCCACCCGGCCCCCTGCACACCCCCCCCCCCCCCACCCGGTCCCCCTCCCCTTCCCACCCCCCCACCTGCACGATGCCCCCCTTCCCCGCATGCTTGCTTCAGTCTATTAGTGAGTGCTTTTTATTATCTTGTACTATGCCATTACTTTGTTCTGTGTTATGGCATCTATTAAGATTCTATCATCCATTGTTTTCACTATACAGCATCCATTGAGGCTAATAGGTCTAAATCCCATCTGTCCCTATGTCTTTTTTGTGATTTTCAGTAACTGAGCTCCTTTGAATTGCCTTAATGTGGTACAGATAGTTTTTCTTATCACTTAAAAACCACTTGTTATTTACTGGCTATTTCTCTGAAAATGAGGCCAATGAAAAATTACAGGAAGGATCCCAATCCTCAATTACTAACATGACATCCTCTTTTGAGCTGTTACAGATGAGGTTAGAAAGCATCTGGATGTTCCATACTTGAAATTCTCTTTCCATTATCAATTCATGACTAGATATTATCTCTAAAAGCAGTATACTACATCTATGGTTCATAACTGTCCTTGGGACTTTGATATTGTGATGAGTTCATATCTTGATTTTAACATTTTCCTATTTGAAACATAAGAAGTTGGCCTCTCCTTTGCAAATGTCGATACAAAATGTCCAGATGTTCCTTTTTTTTCCCTCCTTTTCTGAGACCATGTGTTATACTTCATTGCTTCCAGTTCATTGCTTCATCTAGAAGAAGCTATCTGGGATGTGAGATGTCTCATTTGCTTTATTTGTTTAGCAAATTTCAGCCTACTGTGTCTAATATGCTGCCCTAATACAATTCTTAGGTCCATATGGAAGGATGGGATTAGGAAGGGTGATTAGCAAGTGGAAGGACAATTGCTCCAAGGAAATAGGGAATAGCCTGTTGTTCCTGACAACATGGCTCATTTGCTTAATGTTTGTCAAAAAGGTGTGGCCTTTCGATCTGAAGCTGCTGATTGGAGTTATGGAGAAAAGAACTAGGAAGGGTATCGAAGAGAACATGCTGAACAAAATCTTCTTCATGTAGCTTGATTTATATCGGAAAAATCACATGAATTTAATGAAACCATGTGCCATGACCAGGCTGGTAGTTTTTCCAAGGAATAGCCTGGTGCTGTTGAGAAACATAATTTGGTTTATGTATTTGACAGAATTCAAGCTCTGACTCCAAGCTGGAGTTACCTTGCTGATCTTTCACGAGCAGTGACTAGTGTACTATACTATAACTTGCTCTGACAATGTCCCAGCCCCATTGTGCACTAATACTTCATTTAGTTTAGTGATTAGTATTGTATTTCTTACTTTAATGCAATTCATCTACATGTATGTATGAATTTGGTTTATTATTGCACTTGTTCACATGTATGATTTTGTTTCCATATTCCTTTCATATTTATTTGGGTTTTAAATTTGATTAATGGATGTATAACATTATTTCACTGCACACACCTCACGAGAGCGTGTTAAGCCCGTGTCAATGAACCTTCCCGTTCAAGACTTTGAGATTGATGTGCACGAGTCTTATTTTCAATGATGAGAACGTGTATATCTAACTCAAAGTCTTGAATTGTCCCGTTTTGGACAGTCTGTGAATGTTTGATCGCAGTTAGGTGGTCATTTATTATGTGTTTGTATTATTTGTTGAAAATTTCGGGTGCGTCTACTCACTCCTCTCTGATATACCTTTATTGATTTAGAATATTTTCTTAACCACTTATTAGTAAGTGTTTAAGAAAATATCTTAATCAATAAATATTTTTGGTATATCGGAGAGGTGTGGGGAGATGCTGCCGAAATTTTCAGCAAATAATACAAACACATAGTAAATGGTCATCTGAGTGCGATCAAATATTCACAGATGAGTAAAAAGTGATAATCTTAATAATATATCCTACCTATTCATTTTGACTTACTCGAATGATGTGAGGGTGTGTTGGATTTTAACTCGTGACATGACATTTAATCTGTGTAGAAAAAATGTCTTATGAGAATCGATCATGGATGTACCGTGGAATAGTGAATGGAGTTGTGACCGAGGAGTTTAAAGACGGAGTTGACAGTTTTATTGAGTTTGCATTGAGTAATTCATCAGTAGCAGTTGATCCGATGGGTAACATCCAATGTCCATGTTCGGCTTGTAAGAACAGAAATTGGATATCGACATGGGATGTGCAGCATCATTTGTATACGAGAGGATTTGTTGCCCATTATGAGTTATGGTCGTCTCATGGTGAGTTGAATATTCAGTCGTCTGCACCAGCTAATTACTTTGCCTCCACAAGTACGTACGTAGACATAGTTGTCGATGCTGCTGGTCCGGAGTTCAATATTCATAAAGATTAAACAAATGAAGAAGTGCCGAATGATACAGCTCAGAGATTTTATCAGTTACTTCGAGATGCTGATGAGCCATTATGGATGGTTGTGAGAAGCATACACGGTTGTCTGCAGTGTCGCAGCTACTGAATTTGAAATCTGAATTTCATATGAGCGAGAGTTGTTTTGACCGGCTTCTCTTACTCGTCAAGAGCATGCTTCCTCAATCAGAGAGGTTACCTGCTGACTTTTACCGTGCGAAGAAGATGGTGAATGATCTGGGGCTTGGTTTTATGAAAATTGATTCATGTCCGAATCACTGTATGCTGTACTACAAAGATGATGCAGATAAGACATCATGCTGTATTTGTAAGCATGATAGATTCAAGCCCAAGAGAGGGGACAAGTCAAAGCAGAAGGATGTTCCGTATAAGTCATTGCGGTACTTTCCGATCACACCCAGATTGCAGCGGTTGTTCATGTCCTCGAAGACAGCTGGACATATGACTTGGCATGCGGAAAGAGTCCGTCGTGACGAAGGTGAAATGAGTCATCCTGCCGATGGTGAAGCTTGGGCTCATTTTAGCCGTAGTCATCCTTACTTCTCAAGGGATCCACGCAACGTGCGGCTGAGTTTATGCACAGACGGTTTCAATCCATTCGGAGGCTCGGTGGCATCTTACTCATGTTGGCCAGTATTCCTAACACCGTATAACCTTCCGCCAGACATGTGTATGAAGCGTGAGAATCTGTTCCTTTCATTGCTGATTCCGGGTCCAAAAAGTCCAGGAAAAAATATAGACATATATCTTAGACCGTTGATTGATGAGCTGAAATTGTTATGGTCAGATGGGGTTCTCTCTTATGATGTATCCAGAAAACAGAATTTCAATTTGAAGGCTGCATTAATGTGGACAATAAGTGACTTTCCTGCGTACGGCATGTTATCTGGCTGGAGCACACATGGGAGGTTGGCATGTCCTTATTGCATGGAGGATTCTAAATCATTTGTGTTGAAATCTAGGGGAAAATAATGTTGGTTCGATTGTCATCGTCGGTTTCTACCGATTGACCATCCTTTCCGAAAGCAAAAGGATTCTTTTATGAAAAATGCAATTGTGATGGAGGAGGTAGATATGAAACGGGTGTCTGGTGGAAACATGGCGAGGCTGGTCCAGAACTTACCGACTGTAACACAACTAGCTGGCAGTACCCGACAAATCCCTGACTTTGGGAAGGATCACAATTGGGTGAAGCAAAGCATCTTTTGGGAATTGCCTTATTGGTCAACACTTTTGATACGACATAACCTAGACGTCATGCATATAGAGAAGAATGTTTTTGATAATGTGTTCAACACAGTTATGGATGTCAAAGGCAAAACGAAGGATAACGTCAAGGCACGTTTGGATTTGAAAGTACTTTGCAGACGTCCAGAACTAGAGCTGCAGCATGTTAGTGGAAAAGTGGTGTAACTTAAAGCTGCATATGTGCTTGGGGCCAGACAGATTAAGGAAGTGTTGCAATGGTTGAAGCAATTAAGATTTCCGGATGGATATGTCTCGAATATTGCCCGTTGTGTAAATGTCAATGAGGGAAAAATATACGGAATGAAGAGTCATGACTGCCATGTTTTCATGCAAAGACTGATGCCACTTGCTTTTCGTGAGTTGTTGCCGAAGAAAATATGGGGAGCAATGACTGAGCTGAGTCAATTCTTCAGGATTTTATCTGCATCAGAAGTCAGACTTCATGACTTGCAAAATATGGAGCAAAATATAATACAGACAGTCTGCAAATTAGAGAAGATATTTCCTCCAGCATTCTTTGATTCAATAGAGCACCTGATCATCCATTTGCCATATGAGGCTAGGGTCGGAGGACCAGTACAATTTCAATGGATGTATTCGTTTGAGAGGTATATTTCTATATCTCAATTTATTCACATTACGACGATCTTTTATATTTCATATATATGCATTTGAATTATTGTCGTAGGTGCATGCACGATCTTAAGATGAAAGTCCGCAACAAAGCATAAGTTGAGGGCTCCATTACCCAGGCGTACCTCATTGAGGAGATACCAAACTTCTGTTCGATGTACTTTGACACGGAAATACGAACCCGACGCACTCAACCTCCACGTAATGATGATGGTGGAGATTCTAATGTGTCGGACCGACTCTCTGTATTCAAGTGTCCCGGACGAGCGTTCGGATATTCTTCTACTCGTGCACTGGAAGACAGAGAGTTGGTAGCTGCGGAGATCTACATCTTCATGAATTGCGCAGAACTAGACCCCTACATTGAGTAAGCTCTCAACACTTATGATGTACATCTTTTGATTGCAATGCTGCAGAACTGAAAGGTTGTGTGACATTTACATTGCAGAGAGTTTGACTCGGTCATACTGCAACGGAATCCACGTCTAACTGACGTGCAGGTTGAAAAGGAACGGGAGAAGACTTTTCCTACTTGGTTAAGATCTCGAGTATGTGTCTAAATATTTTGAAACATAAGTGTTATGTTCTTATGCATATTTAGTTGTTGTAATTTGTCAATGTCTGTCTATTTTTTTGATAATAGGTTGAACAAGGTTTTATTACCGATTCAAGAATACAAGAGATCAGTTATGGCCCCTCGAAGATTGTACGTGTCTATCCAGGCTACATTGTGAATGGATACAAATTTCACAAGAGAGATTATGGATGGAATAAGTCTACGATGAACAGCGGCGTATGTGTGAAGGGAAGTGCCTACAATGAAAATGAAATCGACTATTATGGCATTCTCGAAGAAGTCATTGAACTGCAATTTTTGGGACAAGACAACAATGTATTTCTCTTCAAGTGTCATTGGTTTGATCCGACATCTATTCGTCCTGACACAACATATGGAATTGTCGATGTCAAGCATAAGTCCAAGTTGAGTACATATGAGCCATTCATTCTGGCGGCACAAGTCCAACAAGTTTATTATTCAAATTATTCATCCCTCAAATTAAGAGATTGGTGGGCTGCATGTAGAGTGAAATCAAGGCTATTCCCTGAGTATGAGCTTCTCCCGGCTGATGATGAGCTCGAAGGTGTTAGTGACAATTTTTTCCAATCAGATCGGAGTGACACACGAGAGTTGGCAGCTTCTACGCAGTTCAGTGTTCATGATATAAATGAAACAATTTGCTTACATAAGGGTAACGAACAGGAAGAAGTTGACCCACGAGACCTTGAGCGGAGGGTGGAGTCTGATGTGGAGGAAGACTCCCGGGATGATGAAGATGAATTCGAGGATGATGACGAAGATGATGCTGAATTAAACATGTCTTCAGCATCTGATGATGAATATAGATAATATATCCTATATTTTGTAAGAACTTCCTATTGTTGCTAATTATATGTTCATATTAAATTGCTACTTCAAATTTGAGTGTTGATGACATGTTATATCTTTATTTATCTCAATAGAGATATGGTACGTGGAGGACGGAGTCGGATGGTTTCCACGTCCGTTGGCCGAGGGTCCGCGACCCCGTCCACGACAGGTATATGTATATGTAAACACAAAACTCTATATATTATTGTTTATATTAAATTCACGAGATCTAACGTACATATAATTTCTCAGGGTCCGCCTCCCCGTCCGCGCCGGTCGTCCCAGCGACAGGTATATACATATGTACACAAAGAACCAGATGGATATCATTGTTCATATTAAATTCAAGAGATCTAATGTACATACAATTTTGCAAGGACTGCCTCCCCGTCCACGCCAGTCGTCCATGCGACAGGTATACGTATATATTGTTGTTCAATTTAAATTCATATTTTCTAATGTGTATATAATTTTGCAGGGACTGCCTCCCCGCCGAGCACGCGAGCAGTGCCACCTTTCCCATCTTCCTCACCACCAGGTACATGTATGTTTCCATAGATTAGTATGTTTGTTTTCTTGTAATTTATACAATAATAGTGTACTAAATTATTTTCAACAGAGGTGGAGAGCCAGCATCCAGTAGCTGAGGAGGGGCCTCAGCTACCGGGACGGCAGCCATGCTGGATCTCAGGGTAAAGTTGATCACTTCAAAGTTACTGTATTTGTTATTTATGTTATACATTTCATGTACACAATTAATGTGCAATTGCAGGGGGAAGATAGATCCCAGTTCTGCTTCCCGTTATATTACGACGCTAGTCCACGCACATATTCCAGGACCAATGGATGCATGGAGAGAGTTCCCGGTGCCCGTCCGGGATTTGTTATTTGACATGTTCACGGTATTTTTAATGTTTACATGAGTTGAAATCATTTATTTAATTACTATCTCTGTTAGTGCAGAAAGTTGAGTAATTTTATTTCTTTACAGCGGAGGTTCGCGTTCACGAGACCCGAGGATCTCCTTGAGCTCGCGCCGTCTGGGAGTCTACTGCCCAGACTAATTTAAGAAAGTCGATGTGGGAGGCCCGGGACAAGGCAATGAAGACCACAGGCAACCGGGATCCTATGGCTTGGCTAGATTACGGCCCTGTTTGGCTGAGGAGGGACTATTGGGAGTCCCTTTGTGAGCGTTGGGCTGCTGGACCATGGCAGCAGCGGTCACAGGCGGCAATACGCAACCGATCAACTCATCCGGAGAAGAATGTGCATACTAGTGGGTCCGTATCTTATGCGACCCATAGTCAAAAATTGGTAAGCATATTATTGTTCAATTGCTTAATACATTGATTATTATTGTGAAACTAACTAATTTTTTTGAATTGTAAGCATCACGAGTTCGAGCGTGCCCCTACATTTCACGAGTTATTTGATCGAACTCATAAGCGGAAGGGGACGGATGACTATGTTAGCGAGAGTGCCGTACGATCGCTGTAAGTCAAGCTATAAATTATGAATTCAATTAAGATATTCAAATAATTATAGACAATAATTTAATTTTAATTTGTTCTGCAGGAGACCTATGACAAGACGATGGCGGAGCGCTATGCAGAGGGCACTCCCCAGCCAGACTTGGATCCGGAGGCTTGGGTCGACGCAGCGGGAGGGCCGAGGAAGGGTCGAGTGTACGGCTTTGGGGACAGCCTGGATACTCATCCAGTGTTGTCCTCATATGCGAGTTCGATCGCTTCTCTGGCATACGCGAGTTCATTTACTGCGCCCCCCGTCAGTGGTGTAGAGGAGATTAGAGGCCTCATTCGGGAAGAGCTACGGGCACATCTACAGACACAGCAGACAGAGCTACAGACGCAGTTCGGCGATATGGTTCAGCAGTTGATCTCAGCCATGCAGGGAGTACGCCCCACACAGCCAGCACCTCAGGTCAGTATTAGTATTAATTTCATATACTTTGGATGAGATGAAACCACTAAAGAATGTCAACAGGAAAAAAAAAATCTAAATTAATTAACCTAACATAAGTGTAAAGGGCGCTCAATTGACAGATCTTAAAAAAACTTATCTAAAGGGTCAAAACACACAACCCGGGGGTCCAAAATCCCAAATAGGGATCGGATCGGCGTGCCGTTTTCTCCGACACGACCGGGTGGGTTAAAGTGACGTGTGGGAACTGACGGAATCCAATTTGGATCTCCGGATTGGGTTGGGCATTGAAATGACAGATCTAAAAAACAGCCAAGTATATATAAAGGGTCAAAACACACAATCCGGGGGTCCAAAATCCCAAATAGGGATCGGATCGGCGTGCCGTTTTCTCCGACACGACCGGGTGTGTTAAAGTGACGTGTGGGAACTGACGGAATCCAAATTGGATCTTCGGATTGGGTTGGCATTGAAATGACGAATCTAAAAAACATCCAAGTATATATAAAGGGTCAAAACACACAACTCGGGGGTCCAAAATCCCAAATAGGGATCGGATCGGCGTGCTGTTTTCTCCGACACGACCGGGTGGGTTAAAGTGACGTGTGGAAACTGACGGAATCCAATTTGGATTTCCGGATTGAGTTGGGCATTAAAATGACGGATCTAAAAAACAACCAAGTATATATAAAGGGTCAAAACACACAATCCGGGGGTCCAAAATCCCAAATAGGGATCGGATCGACGTGCCGTTTTCTCCGTCACGACCGGGTGTGTTAAAGTGACGTGTGAGAACTGACGGAATCCAATTTGGATCTACGGATTGGGTTGGGCATTGAAATGACGGATCTAAAAAACAGTCAAGTATATATAAAGGGTCAAAACACACAACCCGGGGGTCCAAAATCCCAAATAGGGATCGGATCGGCGTGCCGTTTTCTCCGACACGACCGAGTGTGTTAAAGTGACGTGTGGGAACTGAGAGAATCTAATTTGGATCTCCGGATTGGGTTGGGCATTGAAATGACGGATCTAAAAAATAGCCAAGTATATATAAAGGGTCAAAACACACAACCCGGGGGTCCAAAATCCCAAATAGGGATCGGATCGGCGTGCCGTTTTCTTCGACACGACCGGGTGGGGTAAAGTGACGTGTGGGAACTGACGGAATCCAATTTGGATCTCCGGATTGGGTTGAGCATTGAAATGACGGATCTAAAAAATATCCAAGAAACGATGGATCTAAAAATAGTATCTAATTAAACTTGAGAAATAATCACATATTTTAAATTTAATTTTTGAAAATAATATATATTTTTTAATTATTATTAATGTTCCTCATATTAATTTTTTTTAATATAGGATCCACCTCCGGCATCTGATAATGACGAGGCAGGGATAGCAGACGATCCAGCAAATCTGTCTTGATTTTTTATATTTATTATTTTGTATGGTTTTATATTTATTGTATTTTATGATTTTATGTTGATCGTGAGTATTTGTGAAATTTATGATTATTGTAGCAGGTTTGAAAAATCTTTTTTATTTGTCAATTTAAAAAAAAATATACTGCACATTCCGACGGATTTTCCGACGGATCAAATTCCGTCGGAAATTCTAAATTACCGACGGAAAACATCGGTCGGTAATTCCGTCTATAGTTCTGACGGCCGTTTCCGACGGGTTTACTGATTTACCGACGGATTGTCTGTCGGTAAATACTGACGGTATTTCTGACGGTATTACCGACGGATTCGTTCGTCGACGTTTTCCGACCGATTGCCGACGGAATTCTCTTCCGTCGGCAATTTCTGACCAACAATTTCCGATGGACCATTTCCGACGAGCTTCAGATGGAAATCTGTCGAAAGGATCATGTTCCGACGGAATTCCGTCGGATTTTCGACGGATTCTTTCCGTCAGAAAAGCCGCATTTTCTTGTAGTGTTCCATTAGATCAACACCAAGAATCTAAAAATAGAAACAAAACTGTAACATTTTAAAATTTATAATAAAATATCAATATGACATTAAAAAATTAAAAGAGATAGTAAATTATATGTAAGACATGACCACTTATGTAAAATATAATTATCTTTAATTTTAGTAATTTTTATATTATTAATATAATTCTAGAATTATCTTTATTGTGCGCACTTTAGTGGGACGACATTCGGTTATGAAAATAAAGTCAAATCTAAAATCATCATAATTATCAGAAAAATATAATGATTCTAAAAATATAAATATCAAGAATTATTGATGCATAAATGTTGAGATTAAGCCGACCTAATAGTTTTTACTTGACAATTTAATAATAAAATAAAATAGATTCAAACGATCTCTTAATTAACTTATGTTTGAAATTTTATCTCAATTAAATACCATTTAGACCCCTTAGATGCACCAGATGTGAGAGGGGAAGAAAAAAAAAACAGATTCAAACAATCTACTGCAGATCGGACCATACCGATACACGACGTGCTGTAACGACACGTCCAGATCACCCCGTTAGAGTGATCCGACCGCACCATGGACACAATGGGGTATGGCCAAATCGCACAGTACCGGCGCAGTTTGGCCAACCATCCGTGGGCAAGAATTGCCGCACCCGGCGTGGGACTCTATTGGGGAAATTATTTGGTTGTCCTCTCCACTCCCAGACAGTCCCATAAATTTTTTAACTTATTTTATCAGCCCCTACAACTCATAAAATTTTTAAAATTATTTATTAAACTTTTATACTTATTATTAAATCCTCTGCAATCTAAAACTAGAAATTGTTGTAAACTATGTAAACTGTAGCAATCTTGATTTTTAAAATCCTAAATAAATAAAAATTTTAATTTAATAAATGTGAGAAATAGTGTTTAATTAAGATAAATGGAGAATAAATGGAATAAAAAGGAAAATAAATCAATACCCATTAAGCTAAATTAGTGATGAGTCTTACTAATGGTCCTAACATAAATTGTTGGGCCCAAATATGAAGAGCCCATCATGAGATGGGAGCTAATTAAGTGAAATTTCTACTAAAAATAGTAATAATTAGTAAAAGGGGTAAGATAAATATTAAATAAGCTATATATATCTTAAAAAGGAGTCCTAGACTTACCCTAACGCTCTACCCACGAAATTGGATCTCTTCCCAATCCTATTAGGTAGATAAAGGAGAGAAAGAGGGAGATAAATAGAAAATTAGGAGTTTTAAGGGAAAGAAGGAGTTTTAGAAAGAATGGACTCTTAAACAACCCTATACACCTCTAATTCGCCCCAACCAAGTCTCATTTCGTTGCTGGGACTTTGGAGGACGAGGAGAGGAGGCTGAGGACGAGGAGCAAGGAGAGGAAGGGCTTGGAGCAATGGGCTTTCTTCTTCCTTTTCGTCATCAACCTTAGGATTTCTTATCAGTAAGAAAGGTAGGTAATCTCTCAAGCACAAATCATGAAATTTTGGTCATAGGCAGCTCATGCATCCCTCTTTGAAAGCCCCATAGTTTCCCTATTTTTTGTTCTTCCACGAGGGAGAATTAAATGTTTGAATTTCTGTCACTACCATGCACCCGAACCATCATGCTTGCTCTCAATCCATGCATGTACTCAATCCCATACTATGAAATTATTCTCGTAAATACTAGATGATGTAAGCTTTCAAACGCCCCTATTTGCCCCAATTTTCATCATGTATCTATTGCCAATTAATTCGTTTTTCATGACTGTGCATGTTTAGGTCACCGAAAAGTAACCTAATTAAAGCATGCTCTATATATGTCTATTTTCTAATTACCCATGCCCAGTGATAGATCTACATGTCTAGTTTCATTCAAGACTGATTTCATGATTTTTCGTGGTGTTTACGATTTGTTCTGGGTTTTTGAATTGCACTGTGTCGAGTTTGGATGACATGGACCAAATCCAAAGGGTCCTACACCATTTGCCAGAGCTCGGGCCGAGGCTCTGAGAACGCGACAGCCCAATAGGTCGCGTTCTCAAACTCGTCGCAACAGAGTGTCACGTCACATTCTGAATGCGACGGGACCCTACGCCGCGACCTGTTCGGCAGGTCGGCCCGACCTGGATGCGCCGCCCGACCTGTCGCGATGCGCTCACCTGAACATGTCAGATCGACCCGTCGCGACCTGAACGCGTCGGTTAGTCCCGTCGCGACCTGTCCAGTCAGCACGTCGGCCACCCCGGTCGCGAACTGAATGCGACAGCAGCCGACGTCGCGACCTGACTGTTGCGGCCAGAACTTGAAATTGCTTATATAACCCTGCTATTTATGGCATTTAAACCCTGATTAGCCTTAATTAAGTACTGTCATGAATAATTTTGACCTGTTAACTATTAATAAGTAATATTTACAAGAAATTAATAAATTTAAAAGTCATGTGCACAATCTTTCATGCTCTCTTGATTCAATTACACTTGCACACACTAACATGAATGTTTTCCATAAGACCTTATTAAATTACTCAATAATGTATCTAGTATTTAAGTGCAATTATTTCACTTAAACTCCCTATTTTGTAAATGACACTTGTATTCATTTTATTTGCATGTTTTGTACACCGATATCGCGTTCCTCTGCCATCGAGCACTCGAGGCAAGACGAACAATGTTTCGTTACACACTTTCTCTTGGCATGGACCACCTCTCCGTTGGAATACTCCTGACTGGACCAAAGACTCCTTGTCAAGGCCTCCGTAAGTCTCCTTGGCTTTGGCGCACATCCTTTGCCGACGAGCTGGTTGTACCCTTAAAACCCGTTACAACCTTAGAGGATCAGTACGATCCAACGGCCTTAGTGTTTTCTCTCTTACCTTGAATCATGCCTGACCATCTAGCCTGTGTTCATAGCATGGCTAGTGGGCGGTGGTGACTTCTACCAGACTGGTGGCCCACGACGGTGTGCCGTGCAACGGTGACTATCGTTGTTTAACGTTGTTTTACGGATATACCCCTTTCTCATCTACTATCTCTGTACTCTCATCTGTTCACGTTCACTCTACTCTCTCATCTATTCGTCTATTACTCCTATTTATTCTTGATACTCTATTTGGCCATCTATATGATTGTCTAAGATAAGAAACATAACTTATGCTAGTGCAATGGGGCTCGATCTGGTCCTGGGAGGAGCGCCCGAAAAGTGCCATTTTCCCATGGGAGTTAAAATGATCAAGGGTGTGTACGACATGCACTCAGTGCCATTATACTATCAAGATTTAATCTATGACAATCAAAGTGCAATCTCTACAAGTGCAGTCTATTCAAGTGCTATTTACACACGTGCTATCGTTACATGCTATATCGTTATATGGCCAATCTATTACTATATTTGTTGTGCTATGCTCCATGTACAAGTGCTATCGTTCTCTTGCTATCGTTACTTTACGTTGCATGACTATTCTCTCTAGTTACTCTGCCTTTAAGACATTAATCATTTAAAACATGCTTGTTTACGTGCGATATTAAGTCCTACTCGCTCATCCTGTGTTGTCATTTCATGTGTTCAGGTGAGTCGGATGGTGATTACCACACTCATGAGGAAGGGAACAAGGATGATGTCCAGGAGTGACCAGTTCAGCAACCACTGCTTAGTAGTTAGTTAGTATAGTTATGAGTCAGTTAGTCATTATGTATTAGTTTGGATTTGAATAAAGTACTATGGACCCTAGATTTGGCTATGATGAAAGGATGTAATAGTTAGATGATGAATTATTAATGAAGTGGGATTTCTTTTGGCGTTATTCCAATTGTGCATTGGTGAATGTTTATTTATTGCTCTGTACTATTTAATAACTGTAATATCGCTCTGATATTCCACATCGGGGCGTTACATACACGAATTGCAAAAGTAAAATATCTTTGAAATCAACATGCAAAAGAAGTCGGTCAGCTATATATTTCAAATCTAATTTATTTTTCTAACTCTTCTAAATCTCCTAACTTTAAATTATGCTTATTTTTTAATATTTGATTTTTATACTGATAAATTTAATTGTTTCACAAAAATATTCTGAAATCATGAAAGAATCTGTGTTTTAGAGAAAGGTTTCTGAAAAGAAAGGTGTTTATCTGGTGATTATGAAGATTTAATAATAAAATAAAAATTTAAACATAAGTTCAAATTTCAATGACTTATAGGGGCTGATTGAAAAAAAAAAACTAAGAGACAAATGGAGTTGGACAACCAATTCGCCCCACTGCTCACTGCTGAAGGGAATATGGGTGTTCACTATATGGTCCAAACCGAAAAATTGAACCGAACCAAACCGACCGGTTCGGTTCAGTTTCACGGGCCTTGTTGTTCAGTTCGATTTCAGGTTGGGAAATCAAAATGAACCGAATATATATATATATATATATATATATATATATATATAATATATATATATATAATATATATATATATATATATATATATAATTATACAGAAAAGTGCCGATAGCGCAGTGGAAGGAGGCGTCCGTGCTCACGGTGCGCCCTCCGCGCGCGTGGTGGTCGCGAGTTCGAAACTCGCTTCCGCCGAAAAAATGCACCTTTTTAACCAATTTTTTTCGAGAAAAATTCCATTTTTTGCCAATTTTTTTTTCCAGTTTTACCTGATTTCAGTTTGAACCGAACCGGTTCAGTTCGGTTCGGTTCACTGAAGGGGTTCGGTTCGGTTTCTCCAAAATTTAGGAAAACCGAACCGAACCGAACCGTTGTACAGCCCTAGAAGAGAAGAGTCCCGAGCTGGGTGCCGCAATTCTCGCCCACGGACGCCTAGCGCGGGCACTTCTTTGGGTTGCCGTTTTTGCTTGGTTCTCTCCACCCTTTGGATCTTTGATCCATGGGTTATTGCTATAGTGCGGCTTGGCCACATCAAATGGCTCTGCCATACTGTAGCATCTCTCTCTCTCTCTCTCTCTCTCTCTCTCTCTCTCACACGGGCGCTTCTTTGGGTTGCCGTTTTTGCTTGGTTCTCTCCACCCTTTGGATCTTTGATCCATGGGTTATTGCTACAGTGCAGCTTGGCCACGTCAAATGGCTCTGCCATACTGTAGCATATATATATATATATTATATATATATATATATATATATATATATATATATATATATATATATATCGAGCTATATATTGTATTGATTTAGTGATAAAAGATCTCTGAATGTACCCGAGGAAAATTAAGATGTGTAAGTGGATATACAATCATCCCAGTGGGGTAATTGGACTCTATGCTAATGTGTGTGTCTGAAAGAACTTGTTGGTGGATGACTGATGTGTGTCTAAAAGAACTTCTTGGTGGATGTCTAAAAGAACTTGTTGTTGTCACCGAGGTCACGAAGGATTCATACTCTAGTCCAAGGCCGCCCAAGATATAGAGGAGCATGTCATGCGCCGGCACTAGTTCACAAACAGCAACAAGAGAATTGACGATATGTACGTGGTAGTGCTGCAACCGGGTCGGGTTCGGAATTGGAAATATAGATTCCGATTCCAATTCCAATAACTAAAATATAATTTTGATTTCGATTTTGATAAAATCGAAATGATTAATTTTGATTTCTTTCCGATTCTGATAATATTATCAGAACCGAAATTCCGATAAACTAAGGTGCTTGTTATGATTTTACCTTTTGAGTTTATGGATAATTTATCGGATAATCGATACCGATTCTGATTATTTTTTTTAATTTTGATTTCAATAATTTATTGAAATATCTGATACCGATTCCGATAAATTATCGATATCAATTTTTAATTCTGAAACTGATAATTTTTATAAGAATTGAATCGAAATATTGATATATCAAGTTCCGTTTGCAACCCTAATTTATAATTTCCTACATGTACTCTGTTACACCGTGGAGTCGCCCTTCTTGAGTGTGATCTATAACTGAAGGCGAAGTTGCAAAACACCCCTTCTTGAGTGTGATCTATAACTGAAGCGAAGTTGCAAAACACGAGCGCGAGAGGTAGAGCCGTACGTGGATCTTACTCTCCAGTGCACTCCAGACGGCAGCCGATGTGCTGAGGCCGACAATTTAATTGAGAGATTGTACCGTCTCAGACAGAGAGGAGATGATCCAGCTAATTAGAACGAGCTGGTCATGATAGCTGCCGCCCCATTGCAACGAGGCTGGGGGTTGGTGATGGTGATCACAATTAATTAGCAAAATGCTTATCCATTACGGCTGTAATATCTTGAAAAATTTTAATTGTTGAAAAATATGAATAAGGTAATTATTAGACTTGATTATTATTATTATTTTGAAATAATTGAACATCTGGAATTAGTTAGTATTAATAAACGTTACTCCAGTGTCGTATTCTGAGGTGCGCGTTCCGACAGGGCGACACCAGAAAATGGTAACAAAAATAAAATCTTAGAACACCATAATTTTCAGAAAAATATGGTGATATCAGAATGTAAATATTCGAAATTGTTGACGTACGGATTTCGAGATTTAGCCAATGCAACTATTTCTGGGTGATTTTTCACCCTGTGTAAAATAATTCTAAAAATTAAACTAAAATCATCATAATTTGTAAAACCATTCCATTAACCCATGATTGAAAGTTTAACACAAATGGACATTATTTGAATATATTTACATGAAAATTATTAGGTCAGCTGATTTATGGGCTATTTACGGTAAGCATTTTTGTGGATTTTCTTGCTTACGCATGAGGGCTACGTAAGCCATAACCCATGGCCTAAACACCTTACACGTCCCACCATTAGGTGTAACCATGAGAAGGGTTGCATGGACCAAGTGGCTTTGGAAGGGTTAAGGGGTTTATACCTTGACACATGCGTGGCTAACGTGCCAAGCATGTGTGAAGGTTGGGAGCTTATAAAAGCTTCCCCTCACCTTCGAGGAAGTTTTCTCTCTTCCACTGCTGCTGCACCTATTGGTAGTTCTGCATTGAGAGTTGTTTTGTTCTTGTGAAAGTTGTTGTAGCTGCCGTTGTTGTGCACCCAGAGGAGCTGCTGCTTCCATTGATTTGACTGGGAGTGTTGAGAGCTATAGTTGTTGGGACAGCAACGTTGCACCTTGGTTTCATCTCTTTTCCAACTGTTGTGGACCATTGAGGAGAAAGTATCATTCTCCAAGCTCCAAGATCTGGTAGAATTCTCTTCCTTTCTCTCTTATTCTTGTTCCTATAACTCTATCTCCTGTGTAGATGTTCTAGTCTACAAACTTGTGTTTTGACTCCATCTTCATCAAGACAGGTAGGATTCAACTTCTTTTCGTTCTCTTACCTTATCCTTGAATTGGTTATCATGTTACTATTTGACTGTTCATAGCATTTTAGGTGTGTCTTATACTATGATGGAAGTCACTGCTGTAGAAATAGAAACTTTTCCAGTGTCATATGGTATTTGGGTTCTAGCTTAACATGGTTAGATTCATCCCTACAATCCTAGATTGCACATCCCTGTTCCCATACATGATTATACCTGATATTGCAAAATTTTCCAACTCTCTGTTAAGGAGTTGGAGTGCCATACTGTGATTTCTACATAATTCGACTTATGTAGACAGACTCCAACTCATGACTATTTATATATAATTCGACTTATACATTCGACTTCCAGTTTATATATAATTCGACTTATACATTCGACTTCCAGTTATATATATAATTCGACTTATACATTCGACTTCCAGTTTACATATAATTCGACTTATACATTCGACTTCCAATTTACATATAATTCGACTTATACATTCGACTTCCAGTTTACATATAATTCGACTTATACATCCGACTAATGTAGTCAGACTTCAGCTCATGTAGACAAAACTTCAACTCATGTAGACTCCAACTCATGAAGATTTCAACTCATGAAGACTTCAACTCATAAAGACTCCAACTCATGTAGACAACTCATATAGACTCCAACTCATGTAGCCAAACTTCAACTCATGTAACCAGACTTCAACACCCAATTGATCTAGCTATTTGCCCATCTATCCCTTGTTATTCCTACCACTTGTACCTTAATGGAACTACTAAGTTTCCTTTCATTCTTACCTTGAGTTATCTTTTAAAGAGTTCCAATTACGATTGACCTTTGTGAGGTTATCAACCTCTATGATCAGTGAAAGTATGCTACAAGTTCATGTTGTGTGAAATATGTTGAGTACTTGTGTACCCCAAGTGAGTTTTTTCTTACCAGAGTATGTTATGATGACAAGTTGTCGGTCTTTGTACCCATTTGAGAAATATGCCTGTGCAAATAGGGCTGGTCGAGTCCTGGGAGGAGCACCCGAATTCGTTTGTGGCCGCGCGGGAACGATGAGGACAAGTGGATGTTGGCATACATCATTACGTTCTTGATTAGTCATCATATCATACATGTGTGTGTGAATATATATATCTGAATCAAACCTTATCTGTCATCTTGAATTCTTGATCATGCTTCTACATTACTCTTGTTATACATGTGTTATTTAGTGGACTCGTTCGTTCATTCTTTTCGATACTCAATGTTAGCAATATCCAAGTTCTTATCTTGAGACTATACATCTGAGGCCTTTTTTTTTATTTAAAGAAATTAAATTCTACTGGGCTAGTTAGCTCACCAAATCCTACTTTTCAAGTAATCTACAGTTCTAGAAGGCAGGACTTCGGGATTTGTGTGTGGAGAGACCAACCTTAGCGGCATTTTACTTTTGAGATTGTAAATTGAGAACCTTATAATATTCATAGAATGACAATTATTAGTTTTTATAGAACTCCCGAGCAATTTTCTACTCATTTAACTTAAGTTTTACTCTTGATTTTTCGTTCGTTCATATTCCGACATTTATGAACATATTAAATGACGGAACGTGACAACGACGGCCTTTCTCCACTTTCCCGCGGACCCTGACGCCATCACCGAGAGTTACAAGGATCTTCTACTTAAGAATTAATGTTAGCACGCATAGAATTAATTAATGTCTCTATAAACGGCCGTGTTATTAAACCATTTCCCTTAGAAGATTCCCCAGAACATGCATGCACGGAACGTGCGGGGCTGGGCTGGACGTAATGTTCGGAGATGTGTGGACGACTGGGAGTGTAAATCTTGTAAGTGTAAAGAAGGATGGAATTTTAACAGTCATCAATGAGAGGACATTAGGTGTCTCAAGTTTTTTTTCCAAAATACTTTTTTACTTATAAATCTGTTCTTTAAGTTCAAATATATCTATAAATATTATGATACAATCATCCGCACCAAAATATAATTATAAAATATTTAAAATATAAATATTAAAATATAACCATAAATAATTGAATACAACATTATATTTACGGTTGTATTTTAGTGTTATAATTGTATTCTACTACTTAAATTACATATTTTATAGTAATATTTTGGTGCGTATAATTGTATCTTAATATTTATGAATGTATTTTGAAGAATCAATTTACAGATAAAAATATATTTAAAAAAAAATGAGACATTTGGCACCTTCTTATTGACGACTGTTAGAATTTTATCCTCGCTTACACTTAGAAGATCTGCATTAGGACGACTGGGCGCTGCACAAGACACCTGTACACCTAAAGTGGCCGGCAGTCCCGTGAACACCCAGCACCACCGCAGAACATATCCTCGTCGCGCGCGAGTGTCCTCAGCTTGCGCACTCACCGGCGGGATGATGGGTGGCGCTGGTCGTTGCTACGGATGGGCTGGGCGAGTCTCTTGATCAGGCGCCGCCTCATCCGGAGGTGCGACAGCAATCCGTACGTGGCAATGGAGACATTGGACACGGAAGGCTCCAGCACTTTGGGATCGAGCAAGATTTTCGCACAAAGAAGTTGCCAAGTGAAACGCCATTAACTTCCACGCGGCAGGACAATTAACTCTTTCATGGTCTCTCCTTCCTCCTATTAATACTCCTTCCTCCCAGCAACTCCCTCTTGGCCTCCTTCCTCCTATTACAAGAGCACTTGATCCTCTCTCTCTCTCTCTCTCTCTTCACCAGTAGATGGAGCAGACCGAGACTTGAGAACGTCGATCTTTCACCGTTCTTCTCCGGGAGCCGACCATTTACTTGTTGAGAGACTTTATTTGGGCGCGTATCTCCCTTGCATATTGGTATTACGCGTCCGTTCTTTAAATAGATTATTGTGTTTACATTACACGCGCAGCATACAACAACACGGATTGTCGAAACCTTATCCGCAAGTGGTTTTAGATTTCTCTCGGGTGAGCAGCGAATCAGAGAAACATCAAATTCATCGAGAAAAGAAGCCCATATATATATATATATATTGTGTCTTAGAGAGCGTCGATCCCATTCTCCTCGGACGTCTAACGTGGAATAGGATGTCCGCCTTGGAAGATGCCCGCCCTCATCCTCAGGTATGCAAAACATGCTGCCACTGCTATTAGATTTCTAGTGCCCTAGTTCCCTTTCATGGATTCTTTAAAAGGTATATATATATGTGTGTAAGAATTCTTCTTATATATATATTTGTATGTGAAAATTAATTAATACGCTTGAAATTGTTTAACGAAAGCCCTCGTGCCCCTGGGGTTAAGGGTTAAAGTGAGGGAAACAGAGGTGACAGTCCATCTCTACCCTCGGTCGACTTTTTTATATTTTTCTTTTAATTTTTTTGCATATAAACTATTGTTAAATAATTATTTACAAATATATCATGTCTGAAAATATATTAGCGAAGCTATCCTTAGTTTGTCTTAAATTGTGCAAACATGCCATCGCTAAGTGATCACCATGTGTTCAGTTAATTTCTTCCCTTATGAACTGATCATATCCAATTGTTAATTTGTGATGTACTTTAAGGCAATTACCACCTTTCCTCCCGAAACATGAAAGAACACTACGTCGTGGCATTAGAGGACTTAGCTAACAGATAGTACACATCTGAGTTACCCTGCACAGGCAAAAACAGTACATTTAGTTCCATTTACCGATTACTGAAACAGAAAACGTTCGTATCCATCTTATGATATCAGGAGGGCAGTGACGAAGGTACAAGTAAGCCGGAGAGGGATCTCGAGAGTTGGCTACCGGTGACAGGATCCCGCAAGGGCAAATGGTGGTACGCGACATTCCACAATGTGACTGCGATGGTTGGCGCCGGGGTCCTTGGCTTGCCGTTTGCGATGTCCCAGCTGGGATGGTAGGAACTAGCTATCTAATCGATCGATCGGATTCATTTCAAGAGCACCATGCATGCACTGATCATATATACGTGCGCCCGCGCGTGCCCAATATATAATTAGAATGTTCACACCATATATATGCACTGCGCTGGTTTCCAAAAATTGCTAATATATATACATATATATATATGTACGTATCTCAGGTTCCCGGGAATCTTCTTGTTAGTATTTTCGTGGTTGATCACATTGTACACGCTGTGGCAATTGGTGCAACTGCACGAGGAGGTCCCCGGGAAGCGATTCGATCGCTACCATCAGCTTGGACAGCACGCGTTCGGCAACACGCTTGGGTATTGGATCGTGGCGCCCCAGCAGGCCATGGTGCAAGCCTCCTCCGACATTGTGTACATGGTGACCGGGGGGAAGTCGCTGCACAAGAGCCTCGAACTGGCTATGCCCCACGGCATGTCGTTAACCAAGTCCCACTGCATCCTTATCTTTGCGGCCATCCAGCTGGTTCTGTCACAGCTTCCCAACTTCAACTCACTCAGCTGCATCTCCTTCCTTGCGGCGTTCATGTCCTTCTGGTGCGTACCCAAGTTATACCCCGGAGGCCGCCACCAGTTCACCAGTGCTGGTGCAGCTGATCATCTCGATCTATCGGGCGATCGATCTCTCCAATCTTGATCATTGCATATATATGGTTATCAAGCTTTCTACGTAATTAGTTGTTCTCACCTGATCTTATTATGTACATATATATATGTGCTTCTTAATCGTACGTACGTCCTCTCTCTCATTTGATCCCGTTTGCAAATGCAGCTACTCGTTCATATCATTTGCGGCCTCTATTATCAAGGGTGGTCACAATCACGCCAGTTACGGCCCCCGGTCTCCCTCGGAATCCGACCAGGCCTTCGGTGTGCTCAATGCTCTGGGCACCATAGCCTTTGCCTACGCAGGTCACTCGGTGGTGTTGGAGATCCAGGCCACCATACCTTCCACACCCGAGAAGCCGTCCACAAAACCCATGTGGCATGGGGTCGTCGGGGCTTACATCATCGTTATCCTCTGCTACCTCTCCGTCGCCATCGCCGGCTACTGGGCCTTCGGGAATCTTGTGCAGGACGACGTCCTCATCTCTTTGGATAAACCTGACTGGCTGATTGCTATAGCCAATTCTATGGTTTTCTTTCACGTCGTTGGGAGCTACCAGGTGAATTATATATAATTGATCCGCCCTAAACATGCAGCTAGCTAATATGACTATGTACGACATCCTTCTTTGCCTCGTGTGCATATATAACTTAAAATTACTTGAAATATCGTCCATATTTTTTATCCGGCCAGCCAGACATACAGTGGTTCTCATATCCCTCTTGCCTGTTTAATTGCAGAGTAATTAACATTATACCATCTCACAAGTGCCTGATGTTAGTTGCATGCATTTATAATCTAGCTAGGCCCCGTCTAATTGTGTCCCTTTTTCAGGTGTTTGCAATGCCCATCTTCGACTTGATTGAATCCTCTCTCGTTAGGAGATTAAACTTGACGCCGGGGAGAATTCTTCGTATCTGGTCCCGTAGTGCTTATGTCTGTACGTAAATATCCATGTATTAACCCAACGAATTATACATTAATTTTTTCCTTTCTAAATTGATCAACTTGATTAACTCTTCCTCCTCTATGTACGTATATATGATCTCATGTGCATGGCAGGTTTCACTTGTGTGGTGGCCATTTGCGTCCCTTTCTTCGGGGGTTTACTTGGGTTTTTTGGAGGCCTACTTTTCACTCCAACTACATATTATGTAAGTTGATGATTATACGCTGAATGACTTATTGCATGGTTTTCGATTCTGAGATATATATCTTCTAATCTTGGGTGATATTAATAACTCTAACGGCCTCGTATACATTAATTTATCCAGCTCCCTTGTATTATGTGGCTTATACTGAAGAAACCCAAGAGATTCACCTTTCATTGGTGTGCATGTTGGGTATGTCGGAATTAATCTCTAGATATTCGATAAGGTACTGTTTGCTAGCATATGTATGTATACATACATGTCCATCTCAATTACCCTTTTTGTCCTTTCAGGTTGGCATCGTCGCAGGTTTTTCGTTATCGATACTCGCACCTATTGGTGGGTTAAGGCAAATCGTTCACGACGCTAAAGGATACAAGTTCTTCTCATAGGGTAGCACACATGTGAGATGGTGGGCCGGGCCTTCATCGATCTTAGTTATAGTTTTGTCAGGTCAAATAATTGTAACTTTGTTTTATTCGGCTTAATTTTTGTTCTAGCTTATCTGGTACAAACCAATTAAGTGTGGTTATACCATGAGTTTTTAGAATGAAGGTTCACACGAGGAGTAAATCCAGATATATATAGCCCGTGATGTACGTAACTTCAGGTTAAATGAACATTTTTGTTTTCTCCAGATCGATGTCTCCGTGCCAAATTAGATATTCACATCTCTATGGATATCCAGTGTTTGACCTATATATAGATGAATCAAGAGTTCAAATTTTTTGCATTTTTGATATGATAAAAATCGAAATAATGCATGGCAAGCAACATTATTATGCAGTTTGATGTCATCATTTCCTCTCTTTTTTTTTTCCAACGAAATTTACATATTTCAATATTGGAGTCATATTATCGGCGAGGAGTAATAGTTTGAGAAATTATAGGTATTCGAGGATATGTGGATGCATGTAGATTGTTCTTGTGGGTATGTAACAATTAGCGGCCTTTCCGAGTCTCCTAACATAATGTAAAATATGGGTAATAAAATAGTTGGTTTCACAGTCTAAAGGTCAAATATCTTATTTTAAAAATATCAATTTTAACATATCTGATCTCCGTTGTAAATTATTTTAAACTGAAAATCAAAACCGATTGGTTCAAGGGTATCGCATGGGTCAACTAGCTAGTTCTGAAATGTGAAATCCAACAATCATGGAACTTCAAACTTCAAAGAAAATGATGTGAAATAAAACGTATACTATTTCCAAACGTAAAAATGCTCTTTTTACAATATTTTATGACATTTTACAGCAATTTATAAACCCCCCCCCCCCCACCAAATGAAACGACTTTTTAGGAGAAAACCATGCATAATTTGGAAGAAAAAATCCCAGAACCTATCCGATAAATGAAAATTGGATTACATAAACAAGAATTTATGCACTGCTTTATCAACGGAATAATCCAGTACTTTGTAAGGAGTGCGGCACGGCTGAGTTATACTGTGCCAGATTTTTTCAATCTTCGGCATGGTTTGCATGAATAGTGTTTAATTTTTTTTTTTTTAATGATTTCATTAAGTCAAAGTTAGGCGTACGTATTGATCTAGTACAATATGATACACTTGATACTGTACCATACCAAGAGAAATTCGGGTGGATCGAGCTTCTCGGTATGTCCAACCCTAGTATAATGTTCATAAGAAAATATGACAAACTGAAGTAATATTTTACCTATTAGTAAACTGTTGAATACCACAATATTCACCTCAGGAACCAATTTCACGTGTTTACGAACAGTCTAATACATGTTAAACTTTCCATATAATGTATATGTGTGGGTAAGAAAGTGGTTGAAAGTATTCCTTCTCTTTTCTACCTCTTAATGAAGCTGGAACTAGGGCTGTTAATCGACCAGGCTGGCCCGACAAGTCTGTGGGTTTGATCTAATTTTGGATTGCAAGATTTTTTTCTGTCCATGAATTTTTAGTAAGACTTAAAAAGCTAGCTCGCCTAGGCCCATGGGTCAGACTCTGGTTTTGAGTTCGGCCCGACCCGTTCTCGTCTTTTCAAATCTTAAATTTTACTTAGTTAAAATTATGTTATTTTATTTATTTAAAAGTTAAAAACTCTCTTTCAAACAATTAATAAGTAACATCAAAACTCTACTTAATTGAGTAATATTATAAGTTTATATTATTAAATATATTTTTTATTATTAATTTAATTTTTATTTAAATATTCAGACCGACCTAGGCCTTAGTCAAACTTTACATCATTATCATCATCATCAGAGCCTTATCCCATTATTTGGGGTCGGCTACATGAATTCTTTTCTGCCACAAATTTCTATCAAGTGCTATAGTCGTGTTTAAACTCAAAATGTTCAAGTCTTTCCTAATAACATCGCAACATCTCATTTTAGGCCTTCCCCTACCTCTTTTACTAGTATCCACTAAGATTTTGTCACATCCTTTAACCGGTGCTGAGTTAGGGTGACGGTGCACGTGTCCAAACCACCTAAGTCTATTTTCCTCATTTTTTTATCAATTGGAGCTATCCCCAAATCCTCACGGAAGTGCTCACTTCTAATCTTATCTTTCTTAGTCTTACCACACATCCATCTCAACATCCTCATCTTCACCACACACATTTTGTTAATGTACTCCTTTCGCAATGCCCAACACTCGGTACCATAGAATAAAGCAGATCTCATTGCCATTCTATAAAATTTTCCTTTAAGTTTCACTGGTATATGACGATCGCAGAGGACTCCTGATGCACTTCTCCATTTTTGCCAATCTGCTTTAATCCTGTGTGTCACATCGTCATAAATCTTCCCATTCTTTGGGATAATAGACCCTAAGTATCGAAAGCTATTACTCTTAGGAATATCATGTCCATCAATTTGAATCATATCTTCCTGCAACACCCTCTTATTATTATAATTACAATGCATAAACTCTGATTTACTCCTACTAATTTAAAAACATTTAGATTCCAAGACATGTCTCCAACTTTCTAGCTTAGCATTTAACCCATCAATACTCTCATCAATTAAGACAATATCATCCGCAAATAGCATACACCAAGGGATATCATCATGCAATTGCTTAGTTATCTCGTCTATAACCAGAGCAAAGAGATATGGGCTTAAAGCAGAACCTTGATGCAAGCCTACTGTGACCGAAAATTCACGAGTCTCTCCAGTAATAGTTCTCACACTAGTAGTAGCACCCTCGTACATATCCTGGATCAAGTCAACATATCCTTGAGAAACTCCCTTCTTTGTTAATGTCCACCAAATCAAATCTCTCGGTACTCGATTATATGCCTTATCTAAATCAAGAAAAACCATATATAAATCTCTTCTCATCTCTCTATACTTCTCCATTAACTGCCGTAATAAGAAAATAGCTTCTGTAGTAGATCTACTTGGCATAAAACCAAACTGATTTTCTGATACAATAGTCATACATCGTATTCGTTTCTCGATTACTCTTTCCCAAAGTTTCATAGTGTGACTCATAAGTTTAATTCCACGGTAATTATTATAGTTTTAAATATCCCCTTTGTTTTTATAGAAAGGAACGACGACACTTTTTCTCCATTCTTCTGGCATTCTCCGTTGCTTCAAAATTTTATTGAAAAATTTAGTTAACCACTTAATACCAATGTCTCTTAAGGCTTTCCACACATCAATAGGTAAGCCATCTAGTCTTAAGGCCTTGCCCAATTTCATTTTTCCTAAAGCATCACCCACTTCTGACATCTTAATACGCCTGAAATATTGTTATTTATCACATTTTGCTGACTCATGATTCTCTTATAAAGAGACATCCTTAAAGCAATCTCCATTAAGTAATTTCTGAAAATCGCTACACCATATCTTTTTAACCTCTAGATCCTTAACTAAAACCTTTTGATCTTCATCCTTAATGCAACGAACATGATCTAGATCTCTATTTTCTTTTCTGTTAATTTAGCAAGTTTAAATATATCCTTTTCACCCTCTCGGTTCCTAGTTTATTATATAATTCTTCAAACGCCTTTGATTTAATTTCACTAACTATTCTTTTAGCTATCTTTTTAGCTGTTTTATAAGCTTCTAAAGTTTGACTATTTTTGTTACTTTGTCGAGCCTTAAAACAATCTCTTTTAGCTTTAATAGTATTTTGAATTTTCTCACTCCACCACCAAGTCTCTCTTTCTACATTTCTTTTGCCTTTAGATTCCCCTAAGAGTTGTTTTGCTACATTCTTTATACAATTTGCAACATTATTCCACATTACATTAACTTCTTAGTCTAAATTCTAAATATTTTATTTTATTAGATGATTTTTAAATGTTTCCAAAAATTTTCTTTTCAAATTCCACCACTTAATCTTAGAGCAATTATTTATGATGGTTTTTCTTTTAAATTTTGGGATAAAGACATCTATTACTAGTAACCTATGTTGTGGGGCTAAACTCTCTCCAGGGATAACTTTGCAATCTTTACACAAAACTCTATCAGTCTTTCTAATAAGAAAATAATCAATTTGACTCTTATGCGTACCACTCTTATATGTTATTAGGTGTTCGTCTCTCTTCTTAAAGAAGGTATTAGCAATTACTAGATCATAGGCCATAACAAAATCAAGAATACTAGTGCTCATGTTATTTCTCTCGCCAAAGCCATAACCTCCATGAATCCTCTCATATCATCTATTATTTTTACCCACATGGCCATTAAGATCCCCACCGATAAAATTTTTCTCTTCCCTAGGGATATTTTTGATCAATCTATCAAAAGCCTCCCAAAATTACTTTTTAATGCTTTCTTCTAAACCCACTTGTGGTGCATATGCACTAACTACATTCATAGTAACCTCACCTACAATAAGTTTTATCAAAATAAGTCTATCCCCCAGTCTATTAACTTCTACAATTTTCTCTTTTAAGTCTTTATCTATTATTATAGCCACACCATTTCTAGAGTTACTAGTTTATGTGTACCAAATTTTATAGCTATCAATATCTTTAGCTTTAGATCCTTTCCACCTAGTTTCTTGTAGACATGCTATGCTAACCCTCCTATCCTTCATTAACTTAACCAACTCTAAACTCTTGCCCGTTAAGGTTCCTATATTCCAAGTAGCTAGACGGATCCTATGTTTTTGGACTAACTTCTTTACCCGTGTTCGCCCAACCCCACATGGGAACCCTTGCCTACTTGACACTGCAATCGGGCGCCATTGCGGCGTGTCGCTTCTGGGGAATGCCCTAGCCAACCTTTGCTCACTTATCATTCCATCCAGGTTCCGATGTAACACGTCGCTTCCGGGGAATGCCCTAGCATTAGCACAAATATTTAGATCAGAATTCATGTAAGGTTTTGACATTATTTTACTACTGGCTGTCAACCTAACGCAAACCCTCCTCCTTTCTCACTCGGGCTTGGGACCGGCAATGGCGGAGTTTTAGTCAGACTTTACAATTTTGTAAAAATATTGTATTCGGCCCAACCCGGCCCGACATTACTCGGACTTGGGCCAGACTTAAACTTGCATATTGATGAGTCGGGTCTGAGCCACTACAAGAGAAAGCCGATATATCGACCACTTTTGTGACCGATTATATCGGTCACTAGACAGTCGCTATCATCAACCTACTAGCGACCGATACAGTCGGTCGCATATAGGAGACCGATTTTGTGACTGACTTAATGTCGGTTGCAAAATCGGTCGTTGTCACCCTATTTGCCCCCCAACCAACCTTTCCCTCCCATCTTTCCCTCCCGTCTCTGTCGTTCCCTCCCTCCTATCGCTGCCTGAGCTACTGAGGAGGTCGCTGCCGCCTGCAGCCGCCGTCGACATCGTTGACTCCTACCGCCACCGTCGATGTCGTCGTCGCCGAGGAGATCGCCGCCGCCTGCAACCACTATGGACGTCATTGCCACCGCCATCGGTACCCGTCGCCACAGCCGCCTCTCCATCACCGGTAGGTCTAGCTCTCACTTCCTCTCCCCCCCCCCCCCCCCTCCCATCGTCGCTGCTACCACCTCCCCAGACCGTCGCCGCTACCCCCGCTCCCTGCCCTTCCTCCTCCCTCCCTCCCCTGCCGAGGAAGGGGGCATGATGGACCATGAGCTCCCTGTGGGTCACACTTCTGCATAGATGTTGTTCATGGTCTAATGACTCCACCTCACAATTAGCCCCATCAACCAACGACAGCTGTCCAGAGATGGTGATCGCCTACAGCCGCCGTCTAGCAAGGAGGACTGGTCATTTTTGTTTGCAATTTTTGTTTAGAACTTGTTTCACAGTTTTGCAATTTTTGTTTGTGTTTGTCGCTGTCACCTTGGTCTCTAGGCGTTTGGACTTAAGGGCATTTGCTATAGTGTGATTTCTGTATATGCAAGCAACTGTGTTCTTGGCAATTTCATTATATCTTGTCTCATTTCTTTTCATTTTCATATGAGTCAATCATATATGTAGTAACCCTCCTAAATGTAAAAAGAAAATTTTGTAAAGAGCTGAGGTTGTTTGTGTTGCTTTTCTAGTTGGAGAGAGAGGTGAGGAAAGATGGCTTAGAATTAGAGATACCTAACTTCTAAAAGGGAATGGTTATAGGGCTGGGGTGCTTGGGCCACATTGCAACACCTTCAGTACACTGACTAGCTAGAGAATTAAAGAGCAAATGCCCTTTAGGCTTTTCCTACAAAAGGAAGCTCATCAACACACTCCACCTTCACTAATTGGAATAACCCCTTTATGAAAGACCACATGTTTACATCTTCCATTTCCCAGTGTCTTGCTACTGAATTGAGGGCTCAAGCACATATCAGTTCTTGCCCATATGTGGGGATTTCTTCATGTTTTAAGACTTTTAATGTTCTCGCCACCGATGCTTTGAAATTATTAGATCATCTAACTAAAAATTTTAAGACAAAATGCAAAGGGTATAATTACTAAAGATTTTAGCCCATGTTATTGCTTGATGTGAGATTATTCTATCACACAATTTAATATGTAACCCACCAGCATATGTCAAAAATGGGTAATTGGTTCAAAACTAAATTCTTAGGAGCACTTTGAAATTCCTTCATCATGATAGATGTTTTGATCCGCATATTTTTATCCTCATTAAGGAAATTGTATAGAGACATAATTTAATCTCATATAAGATGTAGTAACAAATAAATATGTCACTAAAATTTCACCCATAGAAAAAACCCATTTCGAATTTACTATTGATTCAACAAGAATCGATAGAAACCAACTTATTTACTTGTTTAATGAAAAAGCTTTAATGAGGCTCCATTGGGTATGGGTATGGAGTTTCTGGCTCTACATCTACATCTGTGTTCTCTTAGGCTATATTTGATATTTGGATAGGAGTGAGGTTGGGTCAGAGTTAAATTAGATTTAACCTAATTTAATCTAGCTCTGGTGGAGTAGAGTTAACTTATCTTTTACACCCAATTTTATCCCCACCATATCTGTCATTTATTGCAGTAGAGACACCCCCTCCCCCCAACCTTGTGTGGCAATAAATTTTAAATTACTCATATGGTCAAGAAGGCTTAGCTGCTGGAGGATGCGACCGATCTCACTGATCGCAACAAGGGTATAATTGTCAAAAAGGAACAAGTATTTGGTTCCTCAAGCAAACCCACCAACGGTAAGAAAAGGTCGTTTAGTATCACCGACAGGCTAAGCCAAGAGTGGAAGCCCAAGGTCTTCACCCCCTCTGCCCTAAACAAGCCCAAGTGCAAGCATTGTGACAAGCTTGGTCACACTACCGAAGAATGCTGGAGGAAGGTAGGTGCGTGCCTACGTTGCAGGAGTTGAGAGCATCGCATTCCCGACTGCCCCATGCTCAAGGAAAATGAAAAGCGGCCTGCTGGACAGAAGAAGCTGGGCAGACGGCAAGCTGTGCAGGAAGTAGAGACCACCGAGGAGGGTGGAGTCGTGGAAGGTACATTACAAGTCCTTTCTCAATCAGCATTTGTCTTGTTTGATACCGGTGCTACACATTCGTTCATGTTACGGTAAGTGTAACATAGGTCGGCTCGGGCCGAGGTGACAACTAAGGTGCTTCTCGCCGAAGAGTGAGCCGAGACGACCAAACCGATGAATCCCGTCTGGGGCGCGCTTGGTCAACGTGGGACGCTGGTTCCCAGCTCCCGACCTGACCTGCAAAGCCCGCCGAATGGCCTCGGCGAGGAGACACTCCGACGCTCTTGTCAGTCACTAGCCGAGCAGAATGGCCTAGCTTGGGGTAGAACAGCGTACCTGCGCCCGTGGAGTGTCTGCCTCTTATATAGTGTTAAGACACTTGTGTAACAGTCGGGCGACCCCGCCAATCTTGCTGGGCGGTTTCCCTGATTAACGCCGAATTGGAAGTTGCCACCGCCCTGCCAGGTCATCGTGACCGTGGTCTTAACAGCGACAATTATCAATCCCGTAATCGTCAGACCTTACCTTACCTGCCTTGTCGGCGACGTGATCAACGCTCCAGGGAGCCCACGATCATGCTGAGCTCCACGTCGGCCATGTCCGAGATGGGAGAGTTCATGGCCGAGTATAAGAAGACGGCCCAAGGAGTAAAGCTGAACGGATATTTCCAACCTGACTCGTCGGATGGTATGCTTTCCCTTGATATAGAAAGGATGTCGGCCCATGCCCTTGATGAGGTCAGCCGAGCCCGAGGATTGAGCCAACCTGCCGGGATATTCCCGTATTATTGGCCCCCCAACTTCGCGTCGGACTGCGAATGTGGGCCAAGGTGAATCTGATGTAATTTCCAGAATATACGCGTGTGGACCGTGCCCCTGTCAACCCATGTGGACCGTATGATGCCATGTCACCTTCGGTCAGACGTCGCCCTGCCATGAAGTCATATCATGATGTTGTCGGAGTCGTCCTGCGTCGCTCTGTCATTTCTTCTACTGTACGGCGACGTCAACCGTCACAATGCCTCCTCGGCTTCCGCATCCCATCATGGCGCTTCTCGCTGCCCACGCCGATCGGAATCCGGGGAGAAGCCCGACTGCCAATCCTGTAATGCCATGCGTCAAGATTTGAACTGCCGGTCGTAGCCGATGAATCTTCACCGTTGGATATGATTGGTACCTCGGCACTATAAATATTGGGGTCTGTGGCCAAAAAACTACCCTTGTTCTTACGCGTGATCCGCCCTCAAACGACCAGTCGACGTGCCGATGACATTCGCATCAACGTCTGAGCCCTCGACGTCCGACCTTGCTCCTCGCTTGCTTCCTTCAGAGGTAAGTGATGCCTTCATCTAGTTCTTTCACTTCTTCTTCTTCCGGTCCTCGCCTTTCTGAGAACTCATCGGCCGGAGGTTCTCCTTCTGAGGACTTCTCTTCCTCGTCTAAAGCGTCCTCGTCTTCTTGCCCTTCCGAGAGGATGACCGTCCAGGAGGCTTCTCGGCCTGACGCCTAGGCGTCGGGGCCTACCGAAGAGTCTTCCGTCCTCCACATCAATCCTGGGTCGCATGTACCCAGGAAACCCTCCTCTCACACCTAGGGTTCTCGTCGTCTGGCCGACAATGTAGCCGACGCCCGTTGTGAGATTGAATCCGAGACTTTTAAATGGATGAGGAATCATCCAGGTCTCGTCCATCCCGAGCATTCTGTAATGTATGCTAACAAACAACTCCGAGCTCACTATTCTATGGAGAATGGGGTCTGCCTCTATTTTGAGGCTGTCCGAACAGGCTTCCGGCTGCCTCTTCATCCCTTCATTATCTTTCTCCTTCTCAAGCTAGGGTCTGCTCCATCGCAGCTGACACCAAACTCTTGGAGGTCGATTGCCGGGTTCCTGGCAGCTTGTGCCCTAGCCGAGGTCCTTTCGACCACTCGGCTCTTCTTCTATTGCTTCTCGGTTAAAGCTTTTGGCGACTGGCTGTACTTCGCAGCTCGGTCAAGTCGGTAAATACTTGGTCGAATTCTATCCTCTGTCCACAACTGGAAGAGGAACTTCGTCTTTATCCACTGTCCGTCCGGATGGCCCTTTCCGACCACCTAGTCCGCAATCAACATTCGAGACAAGGCCTTCCATTCTCCGAACCTTGTCGAATTCGAGCTCTCAGAGTTCGAGTCTCTGTAGGTGGTGGAGCCTCCCGACCTGCTCAAGCCTTCCGAGAAGCTGTTCGAGCTGATAGCCAAGGCCGAATGAGGTCTGAACCGTGATTCTCTTATTTTATTATTAATACAATCTTAGGATAACTGACCTTCTTTTCATGCAGCTATGGCCGACAAGGGAACATTGTCGGCTCCTCCTGCCAAGAAAAGCGTCGGACCCTCTCTTGCCGAGGTGGCCATAGGGAACTCATGTCGTCCTGGGTAAGGTGAGCCGAGGTGCAAAGTGCACCTGTCTTGCCGAGACCGACATGCCGATCGTCATCCCAGACTCAGCACCCCTCAAAGAGCAGCATATCCCTGAGACGACGGGGCCAAGCAAACATCCTCGGCCATCGGCAGACAAGTCAGCCGACGTCACTACCTCGATCGTTTCCCAGCCGAGGTCATCTGGACACTCCAGAGAGCTCAGCGCCACTGAGTGGGGAGGCAAGCGCTTCCGGCTGAAGCGAAGGTCCCGACCTCCCAAATAATCGAGGACTTCTACTCGTCGGTTCAAGGCGTGATGGCCCAGTTTGAAGGAATTCATTATTGGGTCGAGACCTCCAGAGCTTCCGCCGAGGCGTACCTAGCCGAGGTTGGGAGGAAGCTAGTGGCCGAGAAGGATCTTCGAGCCAAGGAGGCCGAGAGAGCGAACAAAGTCGAGGCTAGGGCCGACAAACTCTTGAAGTCGCTTCAGGCCGAGAAGGAGGCTCATCAAGCTGAGCTCGAATATCACAAAAGGACCAAGGCTACCACTACTCAGCTGGTGGCCGACGAGCGTGAAAAGGCGATCGTCGAGGCCGTTGTTGAGTACCATGAGTCTGACGAGCTCAAAGCTGAGGTCGTCAAGCTTTTCTGACAAGGGTACGACTTCTACCTCAAGCGTGTTCGGGAACACTTCCTGAATATTGACATTGCAAAGGTCGTACTCGACGAGGAAGATGACGAGGAGGCCGACGACGATGACCGAGATGAGAGCATTGTAGTTGTCATCGACGACGCATTGGTTACCGCTGTTGAGGGCGTCTTGGAGGCCGCCGCCAACGACCTCATAGCTGATCAGCCAGCAGTGCCCGTCAGCAAAGAAACTCATGTCGGCACTGGCGACGTCGTCGTGGACTAGATTCCTTGTTTGTACATGGCACCTTGCCGCACTTTGTACCCCTTCTCCTTATCAATAGAAATTTGAAAACCTTTTGTCGTTGTCTGCATCAATGTGTATGTCATCGGTCTATCTAAAAACTTGTCTTTCGAACAGTTTCCATTACCGAGAACATAGAACTATACATGCCATTGCTACTCTATAGCATTCTAGTATGTCGAAGTTTCATCTTAACGAGTGCCGAAGCAACCTCGTCATCAACGGTGGTTTGCATCCAACTAGATCATGGCCCCTGGACTACTTAGTATGCCCATGTGTGTGCCTAAGCGACCATGCCTTCAATTTACGTCGGGCGTTGTCTCTCAGTTCCTGATGAGTGCCTAAGCGACCTCGTCTGACATCCATGTCTCACGTGTGCCAAAGCGACCACGCCTTCAATTCTCGTCGGATGTTGTCTCTCAGTTCCTGACGAGTGCCTAACCGACCTCATCTGACATCCACCTCTCACGTGTGCTGAAGTGACCATGCCTTCAATTCTCGTCAGATGCCGTCTCTTAGTTCCTGACGAGTGCCTAAGCGACCTCGTCCAGCGAACTACGACGTCCACAACCTCACGTGTGCCGAATCGACCACGCCTTCAATTCTCTTCGGACATCGTCTCTCGGTTCTTGACGAGTGCCTAAGCAACCTCATCCAGAACTACGACGTCCACAACCTCACGTGTGCCGAAGCGACCATGCCTTCAATTGTCGTCGGACGTCGTCTCTCAGTTTCTGACGAGTGCCTAAGCGATCTCGTCCAGCGAACTACGACATCCATGTTCATTGCGCTGTTCTCATGTGATCAGGATGATGCTATAAAGTGACTCGCCTTTTTCAATCATTCCATCATAGTTGTATCATGCAAGCCAATCACAAATTCGACTTCATCAACGAATACCACAGGTTCTTGAGAAAACCGACCTGCTCATCTCAAATAACTCGCCGGCCTCGCGATCGAGGACTTTAATCACAGTACGAGTTTACAACTCTAAGAGTGCACGTAAACGATATTCGATATGACTAAGATACATGAAGTAAAGGTCGCCGACCAGCGTCTGAGGCCGACCATTGGGCATTTGAGCTGGTTGTGCAAGATCTATTGGAAAAAGTAGGGGAATAATCTAGGATGATGCTCTAAGCGACTCGTCATGTGCCCTTTTTAATTGTCCACCAGACAAACTTGCCAGGGTAACCTTACATACTCCTAGTCGGCCCCCCTTGTCGGTCATAGGTGATGCCTCGGGGGTTTCCCAATTTTCGCAATTAGTTGAGTTCAACTAAAGGGGTGTGGGGAAAGCCGTACTGACCTTCAGTAGTGTTTTCCCATAGACGACGCCAATGTTACGGTAAGTGTAACATAGGTCGGCTCAGGCTGAGGTGACAGTTGAGGTGCTTCTCGCCGAAGAGTGAGCCGAGATGACTAAGCCGATGAATTCCGTCTGGGGCGCGCTTGGCCGACGTGGGACGCTGGTTCTGAGCTCCCGACCTGACCTGCAAAGCACGCCGAATGGCCTCGGCGAGGAGACACTCCGATGCTCTTGTCAGTCGCTAGCCGAGCAGAATGGTCTAGCTTGGGGTAGAACAGCGGACCTGCGCCCATGGAGTGTCTGCCTCTTATATAGTGTTAAGACAACCATATAACAGCTGGGCGACCCTGCCAATCTCGCTGGGGGTTTTTCGTGATTAACGCCGAATTGGAAGTTGGCACCACCCTGCCAGGTCATCGTGACCATGGTCTTAACAGCCGCAATTATCAATCCTACAATCTTCGGACCTTACCTTACCTGCCTTGTCGGCGACGTGATCAATGCTCCAGGGAGCCCGCGATCATGCTGAGCTCCATGTCGGCCATGTCCGAGACGGGAGAGTTCATGGCCGAGTATAAGAAGACGGCCCGAGGAGTAAAGCTGAACGGATATTTTCGACCTGACTCGTCGAATGGTATGCTTTCCCTTGATATAGAAAGGATGTTGGCCCATGCCCTTGATGAGGTCGGCCGAGCTCGAGGATTGAGCCGACCTGCTGGGATATTCCCGTATCAGTTCATATCACAAGCATTTGCTGATACCCTAAATGTTAAACCTGCATCTATGGGTTTTGAATTTCCTGTCACAACACCATTGGGGGAGAAAGCCCAATTAAACAAATATTTTCCATTAGCTGGTGTAATGGTTGGAGAACTCAATTTAAGAGCCGACCTGGTGCGTATGCCCATGGAAGGCTATGATGTCATATTAATTAGGAGCCGATTGGCTATCCACTTATGGGGCTAGTGTTGGTTTTAGAAGAGGGAAGATTACATTTAGTGAATTCCCTAAGTTGACCTTCACGATACTGTAGACGCGAGATTTGGCCCATCTCCCGCAAGGCTATTTGGCCCATTAAGCCTCGTTTGACCATGTGTTGACCAGCCTCGGATCCCATTTAGACGGCAGCATCGACTGCCGCCGACTACAGGTTGGCGGCAATTCCCCTGGACGTTGACCCAAGTTGGCGTCCATCTCGATGGACGTCTGCATGAGGTTGGCGGCCTGACCCCTGGACGTCAACCGGGTTTACCGGGTCTGCCCAACTAACCCGAGATTCCACGCCCACTAACACAATCTTTGGCCATGCAATGCATGTAGCCGTTCCCAACGGGCATATGGGCCACCTTGGCAGTCCCTTGACCCAGTAAAAATCCCATTTGGCCTCTCCCTATTGGTTGGAGCTTAAACACATAGATTGCCACATGTACAAGTGTGTTTCTTCACACTTGAGCATCCAATGCTCTCAACCCCGAGCTCACTATCTATATAACTCCCCCTTGTCCCTCTGAACAAGGGGGGGAGAGGCTGGACGTCCATATGCTCAAGCTTTGAGAGAGGAGAGAGAAAATTACACCCAAGCTTCACCAAGTCATCCTCTACTTCCTCTCAACCTTTGGGACGTCCAAGGAGGCTTCTCTGGAGCTGAAGGAGCCTCTGCAACGAGCTAGCATCACCAACAACGAGGATCACCTCCCCCACTCTTCCTCTCTTCTTCCTTTCCTCTTTAGATACTTGCATATCACACACACACTTTCCCACACACTCTAGGCACGTAGGGCACCTTCCTACACACCTAGAAAGGGGTTTCCCAACCAAAACGGAGGGAAGAAGGGTGGTCATAACACTTGGCCACCCCTCTTCTCAAGTCCGCAACCGGTACAGGACTCTCCTTTTGGGCCTTCCTTTCATTTCGAATATTTGCTGCACTATTTAAGGTCTAATAGAGTCTTGTTCTGTGGCAGGAACGATCTGAAGAAGACCGTGGAGCTCTCTTCCTTTGGCCGGCTGAAGGAGGAGAAGTTGGAGCTTCACCATCACCCGCGACGCGAGGCTGCTACATCAACGTGATCAGAACAACCCCTTGGGCACAGGTAAGGCCCTGGCGATCGCAACTATCTCCCTCATATCACCGGTTTCCTTTGTTTTCTCCTCAGTCAACGCAGTCAACTCGGGGTCAACGGGGTCAACCGGCACATTCTCCATCGCCAACGAAGGAGCGACACATCCACGAACCACTGTCAAAGAAGGCCACATAGTCGGCATTCGAAGACGGAGGCGAAACGAAACGTCCACAGATACGTAGACACAAGAGGCACTTGTCTCTCGTCTCTGCTATTCGGGCACAACGTATGGTAAGGAAGGGATGTGTGGCATTCCTTGCTGCTATAGTAGTTGAAAAGAAAGCACCCAAGATATCAGACATACACATAGTACAAGACTACTCCAACATTTTCCCTGATGAGCTGCCAGACATTCCACCTGAATAAGATGTAAACTTCTCTATCGATCTGACCCCTGGAGATGCACCGGTGTAACGTCAACCCTATAGAATGTCTCCTGCTGAATTGAAAGAACTGAAGGAGCAATTGATGGAATTGCTGGAAAAAGGTTTCATCAGAACAAGTACCTCCTCTTAGAGAGCACCTGTGTTATTTGTCAAGAAGAAGGATGAATCTATGAGATTATGCATTCACTACAAGCAGTTGAATCAGTTGACTATCAAGAACAAATACCCTCTGCCACGCGTCGATGAATTATTTGATCAAATATCGGGAGCAAAATACTTTTCTAAGATTAACCTTAGATCTAGATATCATCAGATGAGAATCAAAGATGCAGATATTTATAAGATAGCTTTCAGGAGCAGGTATGGACATTACGAATTTGTAGTTATGCCTTTTGTACTAACCAATGCTCCTGTATCTTTCATGCAATTAATGAACAACATCTATCGGCCATACCTCGACAAATTTGTCGTGGTGTTTATTGATGATATTCTTATTTATTCCAAGACCAAGGAAGAGTATGAGGAGCATCTGAGGATGCTCTACAGATCTTACGCGACAACAAGCTTTATGCCAAATTGAGCAAGTGTGAATTCTGGCTTGAAGAAGTTTCATTCTTAGGTCATGTCATACCTAAAGATGGTATAGTTGTTGTTCCAGCCAAGGTTGAAGTTGTACTCAACTGGGAGAGATCAACCAATGTCACTAAGATTAGAAGCTTTCTTGGACTGGCTGGCTATTACAGGCGGTTCATAAAGGATTTCTCCAAGATTGTTGTACCCCTTACTCGCCTTACGCAAAAGGAGAACCCCTATGTCTAGAGCAAGGAATGTGAGAAGAGCTTTCAGATATTGAAGAAATGCTTGACTTGTACACTTGTATTCGCACTACTAGTTGAGGGCGAAGGATTCTCAGTCTACACTGATGCATCTGGAATCGGTCTAGGTTGTATTTTAATGCAGAATGAGAAGATGATAGCTAATTCATCTAGACAGTTGAAGCCTCACGAGGTCAACTACCCTATCCATGACCTAGAACTAGCTGCAGTTGTATTCACACTCAAGATCTGGAGGCATTACCTCTATGGAGAGTAATTCATTGTCTACTCTGACCACAAAAGTTTAAAGTATCTATTCTCTTAGAAGGAGCTCAATATGAGACAAAGAAGATGGTTGGAATTTCTGAAGGATTTTAATTTCAATATTCAATATCATCCTGGCAAGGGTAATGCTATAGCAGATGCACTTAGTAGGAAGCTAGTGGCATCTTATCTTGCTTAGTCATGGGCGAGATATAGTTACTAGAACAATTTTCCAGTTTAGACCTAAATATTGAGCAGAGAAGTGATCAGATGCTAGTGGCTATTCTTAGATCACAACCCGACATCTTTGTCGAAATCAGAAATCAACAAGCCAATGACCCATTTTTGATCCAAGTCAAGGAAACCCTAGCAGTCAGACCGGATTTTTCCATCACTGAGGATGGAAGATTGCTCTTTTAAGGCAGGACATGTGTGCCTGATAATGATGAGCTGAAAAGGAAACTGATGGATGAAGCTCATAAAACCAAGTATACTACTCATCCAGGAGAAACTAAGATGTACTAAGACATGAAAAGGTCATTTTGGTGGCCGAACATGAAGTGTGAGGTGGCTAAGCATGCCGCGCACTGCCTCACTTGTCAATAGGTCAAAGCAGAAGACCGATGTCTTGCCGGTGTACTCAGACCCCTGGACATACCAGAGTGGAAATGGGAGAGCATTGGCATGGACTTCATCATGGGTTTACCCAGAACTCGTGGTGGACTCAATGCTATTTGGGTCATTGTGGACCGACTAACTAAGTCTGTACATTTCTTAGCAATCAAGAGTACCTGGAGTGTGGATGTGTTAGCTGCATTATATGTAAAGGAGATTGTGAGACTGCATGGAGTTCCTATATCTATAGTCTCAGATCGTGACCCAAGATTCACCTCTCGATTCTGGAAAGGACTTCAAACTGCACTGGGTACTAAACTAAACTTTAGTACTGCATTCCACCCACAAACAGATGGGCAGACTGAGAGGACAAACCAAATCGTAGAAGATATGCTACGAGCTTGTACCATAGACTTTAAAGGGTACTGGAATGAGCAGTTGATCTCTGATGGAATTTGCTTACAACAATAACTACCAAGCAGGTATCAAAATGGCACCATTTGAAGCACTGTACGGTAGGAGTTGTAGATCACATGTGTGCTGGAATGAAGTGGGTGAACAACAATGGTTGGGACCTGGCATGGTGCAAAACACTAGTAGAGACATACAGATCATGAGAGACATAATTAAAATAGCTCAGTCCAGGCAAAAGAGCTACCCAGATAAAAGAAGAAGGGACTTAGAATTTTAAATCGTAGATCATGTACGGCTGAAAGTATCCCCAACCATAGGATTTCAAAAATTTGGAATGAAAGGCAAGTTAAGGCCAAGATTCATAGGTCCTTTTGAAGTACTTGACAGAGTTGGCGAAGTGGCTTATCGTCTAGCGTTACCCCTTAAGTATTCTACCGTACATAATGTTTTTCATGTATCTATGTTGAGGAAGTATATGTACGATCCATCTCATGTGATTCGTTACGACGATATAGTTCTGCACAAAGATACGACCTATGAAGAGAAACCAGTCAGAATTTTGGACAAGAAGATACAACAACTGTGGAATCGGCCCATATCCATGGTAAAGATACTCTGGAATAATCATGGAGTTGAAGAAGACACGTGGGAACCCGAAGCAACCATGACACGGAATTATCCGAATCTATTCGGTAAGTTGTTCTTCCTCTTACGATCATATGAATTTGGGGATCAAATTCTTTTTAAGAGAGGAAGATGTAGCAACTCTGAATTTTAAAATTTGATAGATGAATTTAAATTAAAAGAAATATAAAATAATTAAAACCCATTAAGTGAAAAACAAGTAATGGGTTTTCCTAAATGGTTCATACAGGAAGTATTGGGCCCAAAAGCTAAAGCCCATTGTTGGATGGGAGATAATTAGGCCTAATTCGTACCTAAAATATTAATAAACTAAAAAGGGACAAGATAATGACTAAAATGACTCATAATTGTCTTAAAAAGAGTCTTAGACCTATCCCAATCCCTTGCCTATGGATCTAGAGCCCACCCCATGCTAAATAAATAGATAAAGGCTAGGACAAAGTGGAATAATCATGGAAATTCAGAGTTAGAGGAAAAGGAAGATTTTTAAGTAAAGAGGAGACTTTAAACATACAAATAACACTTCATTTCATCTCTAGCCGACTCTAGACACCCTCTGAAGCCTGGAAAACGAGAAGGAGGAGCATTTGGACATGGAGAGCAAGGAGGAGAAGGCTAGGAACGAAAAGCTTCTCCAAGTTCTTCATCTTCTAACACTAGGATTTCCAAACGTGAAAAGGTAGACAATCTCTCAAGCAAAAATGAATTAACTTCGACTCTAGGTACACTATGATCCCATCTTCGAAAGCCCATGTTTTTCCAATTTTTATCATGCCAATTAGGAGTATTTCATGCTCAAATTCCTGTTCAGAACATGTACCCGACTTGACATGTTTACTTTAAATCCATGTCCATACTTGATTTCGTGCCCTGAAACTTTTATCATGCATGCTACTTGATGTTAGAAATCTAATGATCCTATTTTCCCCAATTTTCATCAAGTGATCTTCTTCAATTAAATCATTTTTCATCACTATGTATGATTTTGGTTCATCGTAAAGTAACCTCATCATAGCATGCCCGTACCATGTCAAATCCCAAATTATTTGTTACTGTGGATGTAGCACCCTGGATTTTTAAAATCCAAATAGAATAATCTTTATTTTTTTATTCAATAAATGAAATAAATTGATTTAATTGGAATAAAGAGAGAATGCATTGGATAAGTGGGAATTAAAGTAATACCCATTAAGTTAAATTATTAATGGGTTACTCTAATAACCCAAACCCAATGAAATGGGCCCAATAGGGTTAGCCCATTATGAATGAGAGGTAAATAGGTGAAATTCTTACCTAATTAATTAAATAAATAGGAAGGGTTAAGATAAATGCTAAATAACTCATATATATCTTAAATAAGAGTCCTTACACCACCCTAACCCTTTGGCCACGAAATTAGCTCTCTCCCTAGCCATATTAGGTGGATAAATAAGAGAAAGTGGGAGATAAAGAAGGAAATTTAGAGTTTAATGGAAATGAGGACTCTTATAATGACTAGGACTCCTATAGATGGCCTTATACATCAAAAAACTCATCTTTAGCAACCCATTTTCGTGGCTAGAGCTCTGAGAAAGAGGAGAGGGCCGGAGACAAAGGAGCAAGGAGGAGGAGGCTAGAACAAGAAGGGTTTCAGATTTTTCGTCATCTAAGCTAGGGTTTTCTAACTACACGAAAAAGATAGGCAATCTCTCAAGCAAAAATCGTGAAATAATTACCCTAGGCCTTCATGTACCTCTCTTCAAAAGCCCTATGGTTTTCGTGGTATTTCGTTCACCCATTTGGCGCATTAAATTCATGAATCCTGCTGTCACCATGAACCCTAATCTCATGTTTTCTCTAATTCCCGATGTGTACATGCTCTCATGCCATGATAAAATTTTCAGATATACTACATCACACTAGATTTCAAACGCCCCTGGTCTTGCTTGATTTTGATCTCCATGAGGGAGAATTAAATCTTTGAATATCTATCAGACCTGTGCACTTGACCCTTCTTGTTTCCTTTTTAACCTCGACACACTTGACATAATTCCATGACAAAATTATCATAAATACTACTACATGTTATCTTTCAAACGCCACTGGTTTCAGAATTTTTCATCATGTATCATCTCTAAATAATTCGTTGAACCCTGACTGTACCTGTTTAGGTCACCAAAAAGTTACTTGATCAATGCATGTCTAAACTTGTCTATTTTCAAATTAATCATGCATGTTGATATATATACATGTCTACTTTCGTTTAAAACTGGTTTCATGCTTTTGGATCACCGTACTATTTTATATGGAATTTACAACGTCCCTGTATCACAGATAACTCGCCCTGGAAAAAAGAAAAATGGGCCGGACTCTCCTGTTATCGCGACGGCGCGATCCGCCGCGATACCCGTCGAGTCGCGCCCCTCTATCATGTCGCGTTAATACGCGGCGACCTAAGCCGCCGCGACTCCGGTTCGCTTGTCGCGTCCAGCCGCCTTGTCGCGACTTGGAGTCGCGACGGGTACCTCTGTCGCGTTAACAGGAAAATAGCCAGAACCCGAAATTTGCTTATATGCCCTGATGATTATGCTTTATACCCTCTAATTAGCCATGTTTAAATCATGTTATTGTTAATTGACTTGGCAAATTAATAAATGGCTTTAAGGATATACATTTAATTATTTAAAATGACATTTTTCACGACTTATCATATCCTCAAGATTTCCTTACACTTACGCACACACAACATTAATAAATGCCATTTTGACCTCGATAAATTCTGCAATAATATATTCGGTAAATTATCGAATAAAATGACTAAATTACCCTATTTTGTTAAATACAATTGTTTCCGTTTTTACTCGCGCATTTTATCTACCGTTACCGTTTTCCTCGGCCTTCGAGCACTCGAGGCACAACGGACCCGTTTTTACACACTTTCCCTTGACTTGGACCACCTCTCCACCGGGAATACTCTCGATTGGACCAGAGACTCCTTGTCAAGACCTCCGTAAGTCTTCTTGGCTTTGGCGCACGTCCTTAGTCAACGAGCTGGTTGTACCCTAAACCCGTTACACCTCAGGGATCAGTACGATCCAAGCCTTAGTGTTCCTTCTCGTCTTGAGTTCACACCGGACCACCTGACCCGGTACACAGCACGGCTAAGGGGCGGTGTGACTTCTACCAGACTGCCGGCACTCGACTTGGTGCTGTGCAACCGTTACTATCGTGTTTATCGTCGTTTTCGATTGTACCCCTCTCATCTACAGTCTCTTACTCTCATCTTTCACGTTCTCTCTACACCCTCATCTATCTCGTCTAGTACTCTCTTATCTCTTCTTGGTACTCTATTGGCCATTCGTGTGATTGTCTAAGATAAAAGAAATGACTAATGCCAGCGCAATAGGCCCGATCAGGTCCTGGGAGGAGCGCCCGAAAAGTGCCAGTGCCCATGGGAGTTAAAATGATCATAGGATGTGTTACGGCATGCATCCAGCGCAGTTACTATCTAGATTAATCTATGACAATCAAAGTGCTATCTCTACAAGTGCAAGCGTGATCGTTACTAGTGCACCGTTGTGCAATTTACGTGTTATTATTCGTTACATGGCCATTCTATTGTCGTTCTCGGTACTATTTTCCCTGTGCCAGTTGCAATTGTTCTCTTATCGTTATCGTGATGCTCTACATGACCTTACTATCTAGTTATCCTGCCATTAAGACATTAACTATTTAAAGCATGCTTGTGTTCATGAGTATTAAGTCCTACTGGGTGTTATTCGCTCATCCTGCGTATTATTTAATGTGTTTCAGGTGAGTCAGATCATGACCACACTCACGAGGATGGGACCGATGAGGAGACTCAGGAGTGACCATTCAGCACCGTGCTGTCTAGTTAGTAGTCAGTTAGTATAGTTATGAGTTAGTGAGTCAATTAGTCATAATGTAATAATTTGATTTTGAATAAAGTACTCTGGGCCCTATTTTGGCTCTGATACGTTGATGTAATGATGACTGGTGGATTATTATGAAATTGGTGTTTTTTGATATTATTCATTGTGCATGGTTTTGCATTTATTTATCGCTCTATACATTTAATAACTGAATCCCGCTCCGATATTCGCGTCGGGGCCATTACAGTGGATACCTATGCAAATTTAGTTCTGTTTAAAAGTGGTTTCATGATTTTACATCAAGTACATGATTTTATATGAGTTTACAAGACCTCTATATCACCCTTGGAAGGATAGGACCGAACTCCAAAGTGAACCAATTCACTTTTGAGGCTCGACCTGACCCTCTGAGAATGACACGGCCTGACCCATCGTGATTCTCAGAAGGTCGCGACATAAGGGTACATAATGACATAGGGTACGTCGCGACATGAACGCGACGGCCCGACACGTCGCGTACTTCACACCCTGTACTGATTGGCCTTAACGCGACAAACCCACACGTCGCATTCTGGACCGTTTTCTCAAATCGCGACCGGTCACCCCGTCGCGATTACAGCATCAATCGATTGGCCCGATCCAATTCGTGTGAACGCGACGGCCTAACCGTCGCGATTTGAACGCGATAGGTACCCCCGTCGCGTTTTCACTGTTTAAACAAAACCCTAATTCTTCTTGCAAACTATGTTAATCATGCCATTTAATCACTGTTAACTCTTGCCATGTACTGTTATGAACAGTAACGACATGTTTATGGATAATGAGTAATAATCATATGATTTCTATTAATTAAAAGATGTGTGCACGATTATCTCTTGCTAAACTTGATTCTCTTACACATGCACACACTAAACATGAATTTTGCCACGAGACCTTACTGAAAATTTTTCAATAATATATCTGGTAATTAAGTGCAATTAATCATGTAATTTTCCTATTATATTAAATGAACTTATTTTCATTTATTCGCTCGATTTGAACACTGTTATCGCGTTCCTCTACCTTCGAGTACTCGAGATATGACGGACAAACGTTTCTGTACACACTTCTATCTTGGCTTGGATGACCTTCACTACAGGAAAATCAGGCTTTACTTACGTCCAAACACCATAGGTAGAGAACCAAAAATCGTAAGCATAGCCTTTGCTTACGGTGTTAGCCTACGATCGGGTTTCGTCGGCTAAAGTCCGACGGTAAAGGCCTAAGGCTACGGTGTTTTAAACTCCGTAAGTATATAGCTATAGTGACGGTGTTGGTAGCTGTAAGTAACACTATAAGGATATCATTTTTTGGCTACAACGATGTTAACCGTAGTCATATTTTTTTGTAAGGATACTCAGTTACAGCTGCGAACATCCCTACGACATTTTAAACCATAAGCATGTTCCCCTACGGCCACGTACACCGTAAACAAGTATGTGTGCCTACGGCCGTGTACACCATTAGCAGTTTTGTTTCAGCAAAAAAAAATATAATATATTCAAATAGATCCACATTCACCTACATTTAGAGATCCACATTCACAAACAATTGGATCAACACATACACATTCACATTTAGATCCACACATTCACATTTGTATCAACACATATACATCCACATTTAGTTCCACACATATACATCCACATTTAGATCCATAATCCACATTTAGATCAACACATACACATCCACATTTAGATCCACACACATTCACACCCACTCATTCACAATGCACAACACATTAATAATATAAAGGACATTAAAGTTTAACAAACAATAATGTTAATGAAAGATTACATCAAACATCATTGTTTACATTCACATACTGTTCAAAAGAGGAAGTTAATTGTTAGTAAATGAAAGTGTAAGACAGGTTGTTCACATTCATCATTGTTCACATTCACATGCTTTCTCCTTCGACCAAGACAGGTTGCAGCAGACAAAACTGCAAGAGCAACAATATGTGGTCAATAAGTGCTTTGTGAGAATATATAATAACAAAAAAAACAATATGCTTAATAAACAGTAATGCAGGGAAATACGTCATCAAACCGTTACAGTTATAGGCCACAAGTTAATTCAGATGTGAAGTGACTAGGTTACTTCAATGGTTTACATGACTGGGTTAGTTCAGATGTGAAGTGACTGGCAAGCAGAATTAAAAAGATTTAAGTAGTAGCTTATGAGTTTGGAGGATGACACGGTTTGAAGGGAGCAGATGAACTACAAGAGGAAGTGAAGTGTTAACCCATCAAATCAAATCACGGTTTGAAGTGAGCAGCTACTATTAGTGTATCTGCTCACTCTTACAATAATGTTCGTGAAAGTAAATCATCACATCAAATCCATCAAATTGTTCACATTTACATATTGGTGCTAAAGATCTATTCAGAAGAGGAAATTAAGTGTTAACCCATCAAATTGTTCACATGTGATGGAAGTAGATTTGTCCAAACCAATTACACATCAAGGAGGGCATCAATTAACTTGCTTTCTCCTTGGACCAAGACAAGTTGCAGCAGACGAACTACAAGAGCAACACTATATTAAATGAGGTAAGAAAATTGAATTAAGGGACATTGAGCAACAACATGTCTTTTGCGGTCAATAAGTGTTGTGAGGATATGTATAACAAATACTTCGTATTTGATTAAGAAAACAATCAGGAATGAGTATAATCAATGCAACACTCTCATAAAGAGAATTATGTTAACATTAAAATATCCATACATAATGAGAATTATGTCAACATTAGACAATTAACTAATCCAGTACTTCTCTTCTAGCGTGCTTCTCTCTGGGTTGAGAAGATGGATTAGAATGTTATGTTCGTCACTACTTCCTTATCATAATCTGATGTACTTAGCTCAATTAAAGACCTCAGCCGCAAAAAGATAAGAATCTCCGTGAATAACAATGGCAACCAAAACTTAAATTTTCTTATTCAATATCCAGAGAAAAACTTCTGCTATACTGCAGAAGATTAAAAAAAAAGCATATGCGTCAGTAGAATTGATACGAACCTGTACACACCTCTCCTCAATGGCCTTTTTGTCACCAGCTCCATCAAAAATGACAGTGTCATCTTTAGAAATTGCCACCTGAAATGGATACAACGAGGCACAATAAGATAGTGAATGATGACAAAAAGAAGTATGCAATCAAAAGTTTACACAAGGTAAACCACTTTGTTTATGTGGTTTACAAGGTTAAATAACAACTTGCAAAGGATTCTTAGTTCTTAATCCCAGAGATGTGTATCCAAAAAAAAAAAACCCAAGTAACGTACTTACAGTTGGCTCTAAAAACTTAACAGTCAATTGGAAGCATATTCAACCTCTGTAGAATGAATTTTCATCTTCTAGGTTGTAACATGCATACAAGAATATTTTATTGTATTTTAAACCAGATATGTGCAAGACTAAATATTAACAATCTAACTGTTAATGACTGTTGTTGAGAAGAATACATATAAATGGATCCTAAGCTTCATATCATTTAACAACTCAATGTCAATGCTATAAATGAAAACATTTTACATAGATCCCTTTTTGAAGGCCACCAGAAGACAATTCCTTAAAATAAAAGTCAATTTAAAAGAACACAAAACAAAAGGAGAGGAGAAATTCAGATTAAAGAAAATAAAAAACAAAGAGAACAATGAAAAAGAGAAGTCACTCTATTGAGAAAGTAATATGGCAGATACATAATTAATACACAATATAAGGACATCTGTCAAAGAAGATCAACCAAAACAACAGTTTCAGCATCAGATGTCAGAAGATTTGCCTTTTTTTTTTCATCCAGTTAATTGCTCTCCTCATATCATAAGCAGAACTGAAATCTCCTCTAAACCTCCATTCATTTCTCTGTTTCCAGGTAGCTTACAGAATCATTGCGAAAACACTGAAGCAATCCATCTTATAAATGTGTGTTGGTTTTCTGGTAGCCCACCACCTTAAGAGTGGAAATCTGATAAAATGTCCTTAATGTTGAAGCATCTTTAACACAATGTGCCAATGAATCTGATTATGCCACGAGCACAAAAGAGATGACCAATAGACTCCTTATACATGCCACATAGATAAATGTAGAGTTATCAATGTTGATGATAGTCTTGATCATGTCAGCTGTAGGAAGTCTCATGGCGACCAACTTGCAAAGAAATTAACTAGATTTTGGTTGGTATCCACTGACGAAATGAATTTGTAACACCCAGATTCCCCCACCACTCATATCACCGTACTCAGATAATGTTAGATATTTAGATAAAATCAGTTGCAATTGAATATAATCAGTCAAATCAGAATCAGATAAGTACAGCTGAATGATCAAGTTCTCAGAACCACATTTTTCATACATTTCTCACTGTCTTCTGAAATTTGGATGGCCTGAATAAAGTCTGAAAAGCTAAAGGTACTTGTAAGTTGTAGCCACCAAATATCTTCCCAAAAGATGACATTCCCGACATGTCCCGAGTGCAAAGCATTTGAAGCTTTAAAACCATTTGCACTTTTGAGGATATGCTTCCATACAGGAGGGACATTTTCAAAGACTTTGACCCAATATTCCATCTTCTAGTGCCTTCAAAAATTTTAATTTTGACAATCTTTGGCATTCTAGATATATCCAACTGATAAATGGCAAGAGAGCACAAGAAAGCTTTTGTGAGAGAATCCATCTACTTCCATCAAAAGAAAAGTTGCTAAAGTAAGAAAATACTAGAACCACTTTATCCAGCATTCAGAAGTGGCCAGATTAATTAGCAGGGCCTTTTCAACTGGTCCACTGAGACTTGCTCTTCATATATTATTTGGAAACCAAGAAGCCAACCATAGAATAAGAAGTTCAAGTGAATAAGTAACTCATCATAAAAGAAAACAGAAATGATACGCACATCACCCTCAGTAAGAACAGAAAGATCATGAAGACTGGCTTTCTTGTTCTCTCCAAAACCAGGAGCTTTGATTGCACAGACCTAAAGAAACACATGTTAAATAAATCCACAGTTACTGTAATGGAACTGCAAGCTTCAAGAGGAGAAATTCTCACCTTAATCCCTGCATGCAGCTTGTCAAGTATGAGAGTTGCCAGTGCATCACTTTCCACATCTTCAGCAACAATTAGGAGAGGTCTTTGTCTCTAAAATTGTGCAAAAATATCTAGAAAATTCAAATAGCTCTGCACTGAAGATCACACCAAACTTCTACTAAAATAAATAAAAGCTGTGAATCACCTTTAGTGCCAGCTCCAGGACTTTAACTACATTTTGATGACAAATCTAGAGGTATACTCCCAAAAGTCTACATTCATAATTTGTAATGTCATAGTAATAACTCCTTCCTTGCCCACTTTTTCCATGGCCTTAGCAATGAGCTCTCCAATCTCTCTTTCTTCATTTGTTGATGTTGTACCAATCTTTTGAAAAGAAGTAAAAAAGTTAGAAAATAAATGTACACTTTACAGAACGCAAGAGTGACAGTATTGAAAGCAGATATTTATGAAAATTTCAAACACATAGCACTTGGGAGAGTGGCTGGTCAGAGTATGATGCATAATAATCTTAATGTGTAGAACAAAATTAATCGCCAGAGGAGAACAGATCATAGAACAAAAATAAATATTGAAAGAATGTTGTTTATATATATAGACATGAATGAACTCAGGAAATATCGCAAGAACTTCCTCTTTGTGATCTGCGACGTCTAGGCGACCCTGCACTCAGGGGGATGCCCCTGCGGGAAGTGCTTCACGTCGACGCAGTAGTTGTAGATCATGTGGCCCCTTTGCACCCACCTCAACCACTTCCGACTGGTGGCGTCCAACTCCTGGGTTCCACCAGGCGCTGCTCCGAGAGCCGGAGGCAGGGGATTTGTAAGAAGCACAATTGCCGGAGGTGCCCCTGGATGCGACGCAGGCGTCGGCGTTGAAGTTTCTATAGGCAGCGACGAAGGGGGCCTTGGACCAGTCGGTCTTCTGCCCCTGATGGGGTGCTAGCAGGTTCAGCGCTTTTAGCATCTGCAGTTAGGGCTGTAAAACGGAGTGGATACGGAGCGGATATGAGTTTTTCTTGTCCGCTCCGAATACTTAATCGGATAATCCGTATCCGCTCCGAATAAAATTCAGATACGGAGCAGATATTTTAGTCGGATAATATTCGGATCCAGAGTGGATACGGATATTATCCGTTTCGAAAATATAATATTAGATAATAAATATTTAATAATCTAAAAAAATTAGAAAATATCTGAGGGGGAGGGGTGCAGGGGGGGAATAGAGAGACAGAGGGAGAGAGTGAGTACTGAGGGGGAGGGTGCCGTCGGAGGGGGGGGGAGGGAAGGATAGTGATACCACAGGGGGGGACGGAGAGAGAGAGAGAGAGGAGGGAGTGAGGATTGAGGGGGAGGGTTGCTGTCGGAGGGGGAGCTTGCCCCAGTAGGGGTGGAGGGGGGATGGAGAGAGAGAGAGAGGGAGGGAGTGAGGATTGAGGGGGAGGGTTACCGCCGGAGGGGGAGCTTGCCCCAGCAGGGGTGGAGGGTCAAGTTGGGCACGAGGAGGAAAGCCAGCAGAGGGGAGTAGCAGTAGGTCGAGCGCCCAAACGGGGATCCCCTGCTCGCCACCAGGGTGGAGGCGTCGGAGAAGACGAGGTAGTCTACGTCGGTGTAGCGGACCTCCATGTGGTAGGCGACCAGCAGGACCCGCAGCGCCGTCGACGCCGCCATGATGCGGTGGAGGTCCACCTTCGCTCCCATCACGAGGGCATCCTCTCCGGCGCCGGGAGGGGTAGCTGGACTGTCAGAGGGGGGGGGGGAGGATATCGAAGGGGTGCGGATTGGGGATAGAGAGAGATACGGAGAAGGCGGAGGATCTTCACCGGCGCCGGGAGGGGTAGCCGCTGCTCGCCGGCGGGGCAGCGGTGCTGGCGGCCGGGGTAGCTACCTCCCTCCATGGCTCCATCTGCAGATTCTGCACAGGTCACCATGGCACCGGCAAGGGGGTGATGAGGCAGCGGCGGTGAGGGGGTTCACGAGCTAGTGGGGCTGGTGAGTGGTGAGTGGGGTAGTTAGGGTTTTCTTATATATTTATATATTATATATAGATCATTAGATCTAAAGATCTAACGGTCATGATTCATCCAGTTTCGGAGCGGATCTTAAACGGAGCGGATCACCCAATTCCGTATCCGCTCCGTTTATTATCCGGATATTATCCATATCCGAAATCCGATCCGTCGGATATATATTAAACGAATAATATCCGCTTAACCGGATACGAATCCGAATCGGATCCGGATAATATCCGGATCCGTTTACAACCCTACCTGTAGTGGAGGGTGTGGCTGCAGTTGAGAAGGCTTTTTGGGCAGAAGATTTAGGAGTATTCCACGAGGGGGCTCCAGCATTCAGAACTGAAGGTGATATGCCCTTAAATTTCGGTGCAACGGGGGCAACTTGTTGCTGAGTAATTACGCTGGGGATAGCATTTGCAGGGGTGGTTGGTGCTGGCTCACCTTGGACTGCAGGTCTGCTTAGTTCGCTGAAGGGGGCAGGTGGCTGCTGTGAGTGGCCTGTATTACTTGATGGTGCAGCTGTAGGAGTGTCCTCATGGGGGAGCATAGCAGCTTCAACATGTACCTGACCTGCCGTGTGGGCTTTCTATCAGGTGCCTCAAGTGCATTCACCGGCACAAGTTCAGATTTCTGACTTTGCATATCATCAAACATTTGGTGTGCCTTACGTTGTGCAACATTGTTAGCTGGCGGTTGTTGGTTTTCAGAACCAAGACATATACTAGAAACATCCACCATCTGTTCTTCATGAGGATTAGCATTCTCTACCACTTTTTTGGGATCAAACAAAGATGGATACAGTTCAAAATTCAGTTCTGAGATTTGAGGTGGCAGATCACCATGCTCTTGATGTGCAGAAATGGGAGTTGCATCTTGCTTGGACATGTCATCATTCTTGTGATCATATGACTCAGATTCTTTTACATTGGGGGCAATGGGACGCCACATTTGTTTCTCAACCTTACCTGGGGCATGGCCATCAGACTTCTCTCCCCGTTTAGGAGGGGCAACACTTGACTGTCCTGTTTTTGATCCATCAAACCTCTAATTTGATTGTGCAGAAGTCTTCTTACAGCTTGAGGGAGGATGACCAAGATGTTTACATGAAGGGCAGAACAAAGGTGGTTTAGGATAAAATATATGCTGCAAGAAGCCCTTAGCCCCATATCCTACCCAGATACGATCAGGTAATTTTTTGGAGACATCGAGCTGAACATTCACTCGAGCAGATTGTGTGCTTGTCATGTACTGAGTGTTTCTATCAACCTGCAAAACCGTCCCAATGCTCCCAGCTATGGAGCGGATCATAACATCGTTAAAAAAATTTGTTGTGAGCTGGGGGAGCTCCAACCAAACGGGAACAATCGGGGAGTCTTCATCCGGGCAGAAATCTATTGTTCACTGAAAGAATCTGAATAATCTGCCCTGCACAAACATGGATTCTTTCAAGAGAACCTGGAGGTAATCTTCTTTGTTCTGGAATCTGATGAGTAAATGTCTGGTGTCCAGGGCACTAATCACAAATTCCTGCTTAAATCTGAATCTCTGAGCCAAATGTGATCGGATATCCTGAAATGGGGGCCGGCCCTGGGGGGTTCTTGCGATTATAGCAGTCTGCAGAGGCTTGCACGATATGCTGATCTCCTCCAGGGAAAAGTAAGCAGCAGGTTCTCCAGCATCCGTGTAGGAGGGGGGTGAACTTTAAGAGGAATAACTGGAGGCTTCAGGGAGGAAGACAAAACCTGGGCAAAGGACAGTCGCCCCTTTGTGGGTGAGGGCACTTGGCCAGCGAGCTCAGGTGGAGGGGTCGCACTTGGCCCCGAGATTTGTGGCCACACACCAGCTGAGGACGACATTGTGCCTTGAGCAGTTGCCGCATGCCCATAGGAGCCACCAGGGAGGACGCTCCCAGCAGGAACAGCTTCAGGTGGGGGCGCATCAGGACCCAATGGAGGAGCTGGGGGAGGCCCAGCAATGAGTGCACCAGCATCGGGTCCAGAAACGGCAGCAGCAGAAGGATGACTGGACTGGAAGCCGGAGCCGGAGGCCTTGTCGAGGGACAGGGTGAGCAGCTGGCCGTTGTTGAGGACCTTGCCTCTGCCATCGCTCCAGGTGAGGTCGAAGTCCCGATACAAGTTGGCGGCCATAATAAGCGAGAACACGGAGAAGAGGACGGCGAGGAGAGAGGACGCCACTGACTGGCCATCATGTTATTGAAACGCTTATACCAACTTCTTTCCAGGATTAATTTCTAGGGCATCAGGGGAAGATGCATACGTCTCCGCTTCCTCTTCCCTCCCTACACGTTCTTTATCGGTTCCCATACATGTACAAGATCATGAACAAGCTCCGAGGAGCCTTCTGAGGAGACGTACGCTGCGCCATCGATCACTATCATGGCAACCTTAGCATGAGTTGATCTTTGTGGGCGCGCGCAGGAGGAGGGCAGAGCAGGGAGGAGGACTTTATGGATGTTGTTAACCAGCTGGAATAACAAGCGCAGGGGGAACAAGGCGGGACACTTCCGGCGCATGGGGAGCAAGGCAGGACACCGCCGGCACCGGGGAAGAGCCTGATGCCATTCCTGACGAAGATGTATGACTTGGTGGACAGGTCGGGCTCCGAGCACATCGCGTCGTGGAACTAGGAGGGGACGGAATTCGTGGTGTGGCTGCCCAACGATGGGGGAGATCGCCGCGGCGTAGGTGTGGGGAAGGGAGGGGGGAGATCACGGGCAGCGTGGGCAGCTAGGCGCCGGGGGGGGGGGGGGGGGGGGGGGGGGGGTGGTCTCGGGGGTGTCCTGGAATGGGGGAAGGTTTGACGGATGTTTCAATCTAGTGAGAACGTTTGCCGCGATCTGAAAAGGTTTGGAGGGTGTTTTGAATTATTTTTTTTATAAGAAATTTTTTGGATGATGTTTATACCTATTATTAACTTACAGTAACACACTCTGTAAGCATATAATTTTGTTATATGCTTACAGTATTATGCCATAGGGATAGGTATATCTTGAAAGTTCAAGAACAAAATTTATCTGATATCCTTACGACATGTACAGTTCGTAAGTATAGATATGTCTATCCATACGAATAGCTTACGAATATATTAAATCATAAGAAATTTTCGTAGGCAGAGCTAAGATTTCCTGTAGTGTCTCTGTTGGGAATACTCCTAACTGGACCAGGAACTCCTTGTCGAGGTCTCCGTAAGACTCCTTGACTTTGGCAGACATCCATTGCAAACAAGCAGATTGTACCATCAATACATATTTTACCCTTAGGGATCAGCATGATCCAACGACCTTAGATGGTTCTCTCTCACCTTGTGATATATCACGCCGGACCTCTGGCCTGTGTTCATAGCACGGCTATTGGGAGGTTGTGACTTCTACTGGACTGCCGGCACACGACCGTGTGTGTTGTGCAACTGTTATTATCGCCTGTTTATTGTTGTTTTAAGAACATGACCATGTTCTCATCTACTAGCTCTACACTCTTATCTGTTCACGCTCTCTCTATACTCTCATCTATTCGTCAATTACTCTCATCTATTCTTGGTACTCTATTTGGCCATCTATTTGATTGTCTAAGATAACAAACATAATCATGCCAGACAACATTATAAAGGGACCGATCTGGTCTTGGGAGGTGTGCCCGAAAGGCTATAACTCACAAGGGTTTAATGATCAGGATGTACGACATAACACCTAAGTGTCATACTATCAAGATTTAATCTAAGACAATCAATCACTATACTATGTTCTCTCGGTTGACAAGAAGTTCGACCAAACGTGCTATCTCGACTAGTGCACATGTGCAAACGTTACATGCTAATTCATTATATGGCCAATTCGTTATCATGCTAATTGTGCTATTTTCATGTGAAAGTACTATTGTTCTCTTACTACTATGCGACATTACTCTCTTGACTATACTTGATAGTTCTCTATAGTTATTCTGCATGACAAGATATTAATCACTTAAAGCATGCATGTTTACACAAGATATTAAGTCCTACTGGGCGATTATCGCTCATCCTGCACTATTTATTTCATGTGTTCCAGGTGAGTCTGATGGAGACTACCACACGCACGAGGATGAGGATGAGCAAGACCAGGAGTGACCAATCGTTTCAACAACCAAAGCATTTCGTAGTTAGTTAGATGGATAGCTAGTATGTAGTTATTTTGTTTTGAAATAAAGTATTTTGGTCCCATAGTTTTGGCTCTGAATTAGTGATTGTAATAGATGATTAGTGAAATTATTAACGAAGTTGGATCATTTGGTATTATTCTAATCTGTACAATGATTTGATGTCTATTTCTCGCTCTATACTATTTACTTAACTGTATTATCGTTTCGATATTCCGCGTCGAGACGTTACATAGAAAGTAGATTTGTAGGAAAAGAATGAACATGTATGACAATGGATAATTGCAAGGTAGGGGTACAATCCATAGATCCTTTGCGTGACACAGAGGTAAAAGAACCATCAGGGATACGTACTTTATCCTTCCTTGAGCATGGGAGATAAGAACGAGAAAAGGTGGATGTACCTATCATATGACTGGAGGCTTCGGAGTTTGTTACCCAAGAGTCAAATTGTCTATCTACACAACTAAGGGCATGGGAAGTGTTGGATGTAGTACCTGACTAGGCATAAAAGGAAGAATCAATATACCCCTCGGGTTGGCTAGATGCCTCCACTGCAGAGGAAGTAGTGCTAGATAATGCCTCGTGCTTTTCCATCAACTTGCGAAGAGTCTGGTACTCCTTAGCAGATGAACTAGGTGTACTATATGCTCAGTCTCCACAGAGAGATGTGCATGTCCAATCCCACGACCTCGACCACGGCCTCCTCCATGGCCACCACCATGACGACCACCACTATCACCACAACCACTCTGAGCAAGGTGACCATGGAGCTCCCAACAATGTGCCTTAATGTGTCCAGGCTTATTGCAATGGTGACATACCTTCTCTCCAGATTGCTATTTTTGAGACTATACTGTAAGAGCAGATTTGACTGAGGCACTTGCAACAGAAGAAACTCGCCATCGAGTTTCCTCACTTAGGACAGTAGAGAAGGCTAGTTCTAATGTAGGAAGTATATCATGAGCTAAAAGTTGAACACATATAGACTCAAACTCTGAGTTCAGCCCATAAAGAAAGTCTTCTACTCAGTTCATGTTCAAGGTACTTATGGAAACTTTCAACATCAACTGAACAAGTGGGAACAAAGGTGCGATAATGATCTGCCTCGGACCAAAGTTGCTTGAACTCTGTAGCATATTTTGTCACAGACAACTCACCCTGATGAAGCTCCCTCAACTGGGAGCAGATCTTAAACCCCTGTGCAGGGTTATGTTTCTGAGAAAGCATCTGGGTCACTGCCTCCCAAACCTCATGTGTAGTCTCCAACAACTGCACGCTCCGCGAGCAACACTAGGCACCATTGTATTCAATAGGAAAGCTAAAACAACAGAATTTTCCATTTCCCATTGAGTCACCCCGAGCAGGCCTTTTTGTAGTCCCTGTCAAGTATCCTTCCAAGCCTCGACTTTGCACAAGCAGTCGAGTACTCCTCTCCCACATCAAATATGTTGCTGATCTATCGAGCTTGACCGCTACCTACAGAACATTAAGGGATATAGTATCCCGAGTCGAACTTTCTACAGTAGTGATAGATTGTACAGCAGCTATCTGGACTGAATTAAGATTCCCAATCAACTTCTCAAGATCCTGCATAGTATCGAATTATCCACCGGATTGTCCCTTCCTTTTGAACTCATGGCAGCCAACAAAAAATGGGGACCACTTAACACCCCACAACAATGCTATCATCAGTAACAACAATAACCCAACATCACAAAAATCTCTCATATCCCAATATTACAATAATAACCTCACATGCATGCTCGAGAGCAAATACTATTCTTCGATATATGTCTTCATGGACGAGCACGTTCCACCACAACCAAAAGAATACAAGAATCTATTACTCACCGATTAAAGGACCTCGGACAAGGGGATGTATATCCACTTAAACATCTTAATTTTCCTGGGGTACATTCAGAGATCCTTTATCACTTGATCAATATAAATAGCTCATGATTTCTGTTTGGGTTCGTAATGGGCTAATGGCCCAGGTGATTGTGTAATGGGCCCTCCTTTTGGTTCGTAATGGGCTCAGGGCTTTAGAGGTGTCAAACCTCGGAACTCTTGAGAGTACTGAGCTCAAAGGTCATAAAGAATCAGCTTGTTGGACTTCTATAAGGATATGTTTCTTATGATCTCACTTTGCATGTCAATCAAAGATATGACCTTTCAGAACTACTGAGATGTGATTAAACATAATTTTTTCTACAACTCTTGAATATTCAAATGAATGACAACTAATTAATATTCAGTCTTCCTTTGCCTTATATTTTTCCTGAAGCTCTAAAGGTTGGTCTAGCAGGACATTAACTTGAATGAACTTTCATAGAAGGTCAAAGGCTGATATGCTACTGAACCCAAATAAATAAATCTAACAGTAGGCATCCGATAATAGTAAGTCCGTACAAAAATTAAAAATTAATGGACTCAAGGCCGACAAAATTACAAATGGAGGGCTAAAGACCCACGCTCCAACATTAGAGGCCAAGTGTTAACATTGTTTACATGCAAATGAAGTGAGCCACTCACATGAGTAGTATGGACCTAGTCGACTTTTAAACTCTGATGAAAGTATGATTGATTGGTGAGTGGAGATCCTCTCCACCCGCGGGTGAGAGAGGACTCCATCAGTACAAGGATGGGTGGAGGTTTTTTGGTTTTGACCCTTGTGTGTGTGTGTTTTTTATTTTTACCCAGGAATTTAACCTCAAAAAACCCTCCCCACCCTTGTATTGATGGAGTCCCCTCCACCCGCGGGTGGAGAGGATCTCTCTCTCTCTCTCTCTCTCACTATTCGTCCTCCGCTCCCCCCCTCTCCTCCAGTCCTGTCCCTCACCTATGTCCACCAACCCCTCCCAAGACCACCATTTCTCTCTCCCCCTTTGTCATCCCTCTGGGTGCCAGAACCAGACCTTACGCCTTCCCCACCTCCATCACCCCCACTTTGTCTCTTCATAATTACTTCTGTTAGAAACTTAATTAGGAAGGTGGTACCTTTCCGATTTGGGACCTTGGCATTTGCTTTGTTACTGATTAGGGCTGTCAATGGGCCGGGCCGGCTCGACAGGTCCGTGAACTTCGCTCGATTTTGGGTTGGGTTGCAAGATTTTTTTTGGCCCGTAAATTTTTGGTAGGACTTAAAAATTCAGTCTGAATAAGTCCATGGGCCGAACTCGCGAGCTTTGAGTTTGGCCCGATGAGCCGGTCCCACCCGTTCTCTTTTCCTTTTTTCTTTTCAAATTTTAAATTTTAGTTAGTTAAAATTATGTTATTTTACTTATTTAAAAGTTAAAAATTCTCTTTTTGAACAAATTAAATAAGGAACATCAAAACTCTACTTAATTGAATGAGATATAAATTTATATTATTAAATTATATTTTTATTAGTAATTTAATTTTTATTTAAATATTCGGGTTTTGTAATTTTGTAAAAATATTAACCCGGCCCAACCTGGTCGACATTGTTCGGACTTGAATCGAGCTGGACTTTCATATTGATGAGTCGGACCTGGGTTGGGCTCATCTAAACTCAACTAGGACTCGGCCCATTGACAACCCTATTACTGATCCAGTCATCGGCCTTGGTTATACAACTCTTTATTTGTGTTACTTTCTCTATCTTTCTTTTGTTTGGGTCCTACCGTGGCATGTTCTTGCGAATTGCTACTCCTACCGAGGTTCTCACCATTTGTGGCTATAGAAGTCTCTGGAGCTCCCCAAATTGGAATCATAGAGTTACCAATGTAACTCGTATAATTCTGAGAGACATCCACAAATATGCGCGTCATCTAAGCCACCCTTCAGGCCTTCCTGTGTTGCTTCAAGTGTGAGAGGTGCAATATCCCTTCTCCACCAGAGCAGATATCTACCTCGGGATGGACTCAGTAATCCTCAAACCTTGCCTATTATTGTTTCCAGTTTATTGGCATAATGTAGTGTTTATCTTGTTAACGGGGCTACTCACTATTTTTCAGTGCCATGTAGCTTGCTATCTTATGTTCTGGGTCGTCTCATTTTGTGTTGCTTATAGTGTTTGATTGTCGGTAGAGTTGTCAACCGATGAGAGTCCGAAATAGAAATAATATTTTTAATATTTATTTTTTTTATAAAAAATAAAAAAAGAAATTGAAAATATTTATGACCATCAGATAATAAATGTGTGTAGCATTAGAAATAGTGGTAAAAGAGATATTTTTGATAATAATAAATATAATAAATAATAAGAGAGAGATAAATTAATTATATTCCATTTACAAATTAGGGAGAAGTAAAAAACTTAAACTTTATTTACAGTTTCTCAATATTAAGAAATAAGATTTGAAAAATACAAATTTTGTAAATAAAATAAATTTATATATTATCAAAAATGAAGACGAAAAAATAGATGCTAAAATTATTATTTCCACATCCACTAAAAAAAGGTAAAAAATGATCGAAAAGCAGATATCTATTGGTAATCTTAACTGCAGTCAGGGTCGGACCTCTCTCTTTTGGCTCCATGTGCCACATAATCCGTCAGTTAATATGATAGTTTGTTAAATGCTTAAAAAAGTAAAATGAATTTTATATGAGGTTACTTATAAAATCACCTCTGATCAAGATGATGAAATGGAAATTACATTAGAGCAAAAGGAAAAGAGAGAAAGACCGCAAAGAAGGGATTTGAAATGTGTGCTCACTAACAGGCCTATAAACTAGTCATCCCTCAAACAAATTAACATGTGATTATCAATTGTCATTTGCATCCCTACCTGTCAAGTTAATTGTCAATTCAGTTACATATAGCATATAATGAGATTATTGATCAGATTTGGTCATTAAGATATATGGGCATCAGAGTGCTTGTCAAAAATCTCTGCCAACAGTAATTTTGACATCGATAATAATATTGATAAAGATGCCCGGTTATATTCGAATTATCTTTTAGATTATTACGTTAAAATCTGCGTCCAAACCTGTATTAAGAATGATACTAAATATCGAATTCCAAATTAATGGCATCTCCATCCCTTTCTTAACCATTAGCTTTTATTATTATTCTTTAGTTGCCACCTTTGATACTTCTTCTACATCAGCATCAATACAAAATGTTCTATATATGTATACCTAAAAGTTTGATTACTATTATCAAAATTAAGACTCCAACCAAACAAATGCAGTAGTAAACTTCCTATCGTTTATTATTCTAACTAACTAGTGAAAGCCCACCCCGAACTAATATCCTCAACATACATATATATATATACATATTATACGCACAATCTATGATATCTCCATTTTTTATGATAATCTAATGACACAGCCACTGGACGAACATAGTCTTGCGCTAGATTTGAAACTCGGACCCCTCTCACACCTAACCATGCCCCTGACATAAAACTTTGGAAAAATAACATTTCAAACACTAATAGAAAATAAATTATTGGCAACAATTGAGAGTCATCGTCAAAAGTCAATAAATCGTCTCTAAAAATTATTGGAGACGACTTTCCAACCGTCGCAAAATTGTTCCCAATAAATTCGTTGCCAATATAATGACGACAACTAAAGAAAAATGGTTCTCCAATAAAATCATTAAAGACGGCTAACATATCGTCTCCAATAATCTTATGGTGAAAACATCTGAACGCACTTGAAGTAGAGATCGATCCCTACACAATCTGGTGTGCATCAGGGTCCCAAATCAACTAGGCGGCCCCTCGCGCACATCTATGATATCTCCATTATTAGAAGGCAAATTAATAAATTTCTTCGAACTGATCCTAGGAGGTCCTCGTCACTTGTCACCTAACCAGACCCCACAATCTACTTCCACAGGGAAGTGGACAATGGGAGGAACCTTCCTTCTCCACCTTGAGCCTCTCCATTTGGCAACCATGGCCATTGAGATGAATTTTCACAAGCCCTACAGAAGACTAGCTACGGCTGGCTGGCTGGCAGATGGCAACATGGACGTCTCCGCGGTCTGCTTGAGCAAACAAGTCATGAGTTCTATGGTTGAGATGAATAGATTTTCTTCTACGTTGAAGGGGACATCACCACTTACGTAAGTTGGTAGTGTAGCCATAAATTCTGTCCAATGAAGCAGACAAGGGAAATTGGGATGAGAAAATGACAAACCGACGAATCGGCTAATCCCCATCTGTTTTGCAAATTGCTTGGTCCACCATCTAGTACGTACATGCGTCAATGAAGCGATTGTCATGCATTCTACCTCTGGCCTTTGGATTTTTTCGACCACATGCTTGGACCCGTCGTCGGTCATCATTACATGATAAGTTTTAATAAGTTAGCAAGGAAATAAATTGACTTTAGTACTTTACTTGAGAATTCCAAGTAAATATTAAACATATCATGACATTGTAATCGTAATATCCTCGGGTATTTTTCACTTGACATAGTCGAGTGTTCATCAAGAAAAGCTATAACAATAGATTGGTGAAAGACCTTTCTCTCTATCTCTCATGTCAATGACATCATCCTCTTCACACCTTCCTTCGTCATCTTTAAGAGATGAAGGTGGTGGATTGAGAAGACCACTAATTATAAGAGAATGTGATGTCTTGAAATAGTGCGCCTAGCTATGCAATCTCCACCAGACTATTCTTTAAGTATAGCAGAAGTTGTTGTAAGAGCATATGAAAAATAACAATCTTAATTAAGAAGAATATTTAAGAGATTGATTGGAAACTATAATTATTATGACAGAAAATTTTCTTGATATATATTGAACTTGTCTAGGCATAAAAATGGGGGGACTTTGATTAAGCACTGCATCTATATTGGATTGATGAGAAGATGATCATGCCTTTATAGATAGTATTCGCAAAAAACCTTTCTCCTTCGTCATAAGTGCATGTGTTGAGATGTGCCTCAAATTCAGTGGGTATCTATGGGACAGCAGAAGCGGTGATAGAACCTAGTGTATTGACCGTTCGGATCGTGGCTTAGTAGTTGTGGAGGCCAGTGTGTAGCCTGTGGCTTGAGTTTCAGGTGTTTACGCAGGTTTGGGGTTTTAGGGGCCGACAAATTGGGCCCAAAGCACCCATCGGTTCACTGTTTGTGAACACGACAAGGCTGAACGTCGCGTTCTTAACGCGACGGTCTTGGGTGTCGAGTTCTGGTTACCGCCGATTCGAGTCTTCGTCTGCATGTCCGCCGCATGGCGCGCGCTGGGCAGCCCGCTGGCGTCAGCAGTAAGAAGGCGACGGCCTCCTAGGTCGCGTTCTTGTCACGACAGTAGGGTACGTCGCGTTTTTAACTCTAAGTTGCTTTTAACTAAGGTCGGTCGAACAGAGCTCAGAAAGCTCTACTCGGCCAGGAAGGAGGTTTTGCGGAGGATTTTGGGCGATCTGACGTTTTGGAGTCGCTTTTGGCATGGTCTCGCTGTGAGGATGTGCTATGGAGCGGGGGAAGCGCTGGGGTATCGCTGTTCTTCGCGTTCTTCACGAAGGTAGGGAGATTCTACCCTGTTTCTCATTGTAACTCACGTGTTTAGCATGTTTAGTTGGTTTTACATGTTGTAGACAATAGATACCATGCTAGTGTAGCATTTAGAGCTTGAATAATTGAGTTTCTTGGTAGATAGCATGGTTTACATGGGGAATTTGGAGATGGGTTCCCAAATTTAGGTCACTGTCTGTGAAGGCGACGGACCTGCCTGTCGCGTTCTGAACACGATAGCCAGACCCGTCGCGTTCTGCTTCTGAACGCGACATATCGAGGTGTCGCGTTCTGAAGGCGACAGTGGACCCCGTCACATTAAGGATTCCGGTGGCAATGGTCTTGTGCATGGTTACGTAATTATCAGATTATCGTTGTTTGTTGTCCATGGCAAAGGTAAGCGGTGCATTGACACTTGTGGAGTTTGAGAAATGTGTTGTTCACGTGGTTTAAGCGGTGTTCACGTGGTTTGTGTGTGCGTAGCGAGTAGTACGACGCCTACCGTGGTTATCTCTTCAGTTGGAAGCCCCAGATTTTGTGTGAGACAGGCATGTTAGTGCTCGGGGCTTGTCTCGTTACTTGTGTATCGTCGAGGTCTGTGTCGTCTTCTTAGACACCCTCACTCTTGTGTAGAGTTGTACGTCTGGCTGAGGGAAAGACGGCAGTAGGACAACAACTTGTGAGAGTTTGTGTTTTTCACTTGTAGCGCGCTCGTGGTTGGGGGTTACAGACACCAGCGGACGTACGTACTGGGCCCCAGCTAGTCCTATTTTCCAGTGTCTCACTTTAGGGAGTTCGGGCTGGAGTCCCTAAAGGTGCCATGAGCCTGCGGCAGTGTGTTCCACAGGAGTGGTGTTGGTTGGTCTCCATAGTTTCTTGGCTTGTTCTAGTGGAGCGGCAGCTGGATCTTTCATCTGTGGCTGCAAGACTAAGATGTAGTCCTGTGTGGTTTGTCCGGGTTAGTTGCTAGTGTCGCAAACCAGTCTTCATGACTCGAGTGTGGCATTTCCTACTTTAGCACGTACAACTGGCGAGGTTTGCCGTTTATTTATTAAAGGTTGATTTCTATTAATGGCATGTGGTAAGTATATTTACAGTTTTAATATCCTGCATAGTTAGTTCTATAAATTGCTAGCATAGCGTCCTGCTTCTGTTATGTTGTGAGTTTGGTTTTGTTCGGCTTCTGGGAGAGTTTCCCTACTGAGCTAGTGACTTACGAGGCTCACCCCTACTCCTTTCAGGTGAGGGGGAGAGCAGGAGGCTTCTCACCCTTCTTCTAGTTCGGAGCCGCACCGTAGCGGAGTTGGGTCTGTACCACCAGCAGTGTAATCTTCTTTCTTTGTACACCTCGGGGTATGCCCTAGGTCATTGTTGTACTTGTGTTTGGCTACAGTTGAGAAAATGGCTATGTTTATTTCATGTAAATATTTGTGAGATGGAAAGTCTTATATGTATTTGAGCAGTTTCCTTTATATTTCTATGGACTTGTGAATGGTATCCCTTGCGAGGCTTCAACTCATTCGCGGGAGGCAGAGTCGGATCAAGCTCGTTATTAGGTTAACAGGTTTGAACGACGAGGAGCGCTACAGTTGGTATCAGAGCAAGGTCCGTGTGAATATAAAGGAATCAGAAATCTACATAGCTTGTTCTCTACTTTAGCCCACTGCTGGTAGTTGACTCTGGTTTCTGTATTAATTTGTTGTATGTTGTGTGGTTGGAATGATGTTTGTGCAGGATTAGAAATGGCAAACAGGAGAGATTGGGGAGGTGGTGGAGATGAGCCCGAGGAGACTATGCAGCAGATGATAGAAAGATTATGGGAGAGCATCACAGATATTCGGACAAGGCTGGATCATCAGGCACTAGTACAGCCGACAGCTATGGCACCACCGATTATAGAGGAGGTAGTACTAGTAGCACCACCCCCACCACCACTAGGAGTTGAGGTACCACATGTTGTACCCATACTCCCAGCAGTACCAGCATGGCCAGCCAGTGCAGAGGAGTCTACAACACTTGTGGAGAGGTTCATGCGGTTGCAGCCCCCTACGTACTCAGGAGGCCCCAACCCAGACACAGCGGAGCACTGGGTGCACGAGATAGAGAGGGTGTTCGTTACTATGAGGTGTCCACAGGTAGACAGGGTGATTCTTGCCACATACCAACTACGAGGCTTTGCACAGGAGTGCTGGAGATTGAAGATGCAAACGGTGTCTGCAGGGAGGACAGAGGACACCATCACCTGGCCAGAGTTTTTGACGGTATTCAATGATACTTTCTTTCTTGTTCAGATACAACAGGCCAAGAGGTACCAGTTCAGGACATTGCAGCAGGGAAACCTGTCATGTTAGAGTATCATATGAGGTTCATGGCGTTGAGCAGATATGCTCCATATGTGGTTACTAATAATGCGATGATGGTGGAGTATTACATTGGAGGTCTGCGAGCAGAATTGTAGGATGCAGTGATTCCCCTCATGTGCAGGACGGTGGAGGAAGCGGCACAGAGAGCGGCTATACTAGAGAGGACTGTTCAGGCTAGATAGGGGCAATCCCAGTCAGGAGGTTTAGGCATTTTTTGCCTTCCTCAGCAGTCTATAGGCATCAGCAAGGGTAAGACACCCTCGAAAGCTTCATCATCCTCAGGATTTGCTAAATGGGGTAATAAGTTGAACAAGATATTCAGAGGAGGAGGACGAGGTGGTGGCAGGCAGTAGGGTTTTCAGCAGGGTTATCAGCAGGGCCGAGGTTACAAGCCAGCTCCGGAGGAGTCGCAGCAGAGTACAACAGGGCAACCCGCAGCTTTTCCAGGCTTCAGGTGTTATAATTGTGGGCAGCCAGGACATTTAGCCAGGAATTGTCCGCATCTTCGGGAGTACAGCTATGGTAGAGGAACTCAGCAGTAGCAACAGCCATTTCAGCAACCAGCAGAGCGAGGCAGAGGTGCACCTTTCCAGAGAGGAGGACGGGGTCGAGTTATGGCAGTCACCGGAGCTCAGGCGCAGGCATCCAATCTAATTGAAGGTATATTACATCTTTTGACTTTTCTGCTAGAGTATTGATTGATACAGGTGCATCACATTCATTTATTTCTAAGGATTTTATGGATAGCATGGTACATCCCTAAAAAAAGGCAGTGTGAGTTGATTGTAGAGGTTCCCTCTGGTGGTTTCATGCTCACTTCTTGTTTCTTAAATGAGGTTCCGATAGTAATTCAGGGGAATCAGATGCCAGCAAGATTGTATGCACTTTCATTGAAAGATTATGATGTAATTTTGGGGATGGATTGGTTGGAAGCCTATGGGACATTGGTGGATTGTAGAAAGAAGAGAGTTAGATTTTACAGGCCCAGTGGAGCAGTGTTTGAATTCCAAGGTATCCCCTTCTACACTCCCAAGTTTATTATTTCTGCACTTAGGGCTAGAAGGTTGATTAATGCAGGGTGTGTAGCGTACCTTGCTTCAGTTAGTTTAGTTGAGTCCAGTAAGTCTGTAGATGCAGTACCGGTAGTCAGAGAGTTTACAGACGTGTTTCTAGAGGAGTTGCCAGGGTTAGCTTTACATAGGGAGGTGGATTTTACAGTTGAGTTGAAGCCAGGCAGTATGCCGATCTCAAAGGCACCTTACAAAATGGCACCGGCAGAATTGAAGGAATTGAAGAAGTAGTTGCAGGAATTGTTAGAGAAAGGCTTCATCAGACCCAGTCATTCGCCATGGGGAGCATCAATATTGTTTGTCAGAAAGAAGGATGGCAGCTTGAGAATGTGTATTGATTAATACAGACAGCTAAATAAGGTTACAATCAAGAATACGTATCCACTTCCTAGAATAGATGATTGTTTGATCAGCTTCAGTCAGCCAAGGTATTTTCCAAGATTGATTTGAGGTCAGGATATCATCAACTGAGGATCAAGGAAGAAGACATTGACAAGATGGCTTTCAGGACCAGATATGGGCATTACGAGTTTATTATTATGCCATTTTAGTTGACTAATGAACTAGTAGCATTCATGAATTTGATGAACATGATATTTCACCCTTATCTGGATCAGTTCATTGTGGTATTTATTAATGATATATTGGTGTATTCAACATCAGAGGAGGAGCATGCAGCACACTTGAGGATCACATCTCAGACTTCGAGAGATCATCAGTTGTATGCCAAGTTTAGCAAATGTGAGTTTTGGTTGAAAGAGATTCAGTTTTTGGGTCATGTGATATCAGGTGAAGGTGTTACAGTTGATCTGGCCAAGGTAGAGGCAATGACGAAGTGGGAGGAACCGAAGACAGTGTCAGAGATCAGAAACTTTCTTGGTTTAGCAGGTTATTACAGGCGGTTCATTTAAGATTTCTCAAAGATTGCAGCACCAATGACAAGATTGACAAGGAAAGGAGTACCCTTTGTATGGTCTTCAGATTGCAGGCGCAATTTTGCAGAGTTGAAGAAGAGGCTTACCACAACACCTATATTGGAGAATCCTTCAGGCAGTGGAGGATTTGTGTTATATACAGATGCATCTAGAAGAGGTTTGGGAGCAGTGCTAATGCAGCATGGAAAGGTGGTAGCCTATGCATCCAGACAGTTGAAGAAGCATGAAGAGAATTATCTGACACATGATTTAGAGTTGGCAGCAATTGTGTTTGCACTGAAGATTTGGCGACATTACTTGTATGGCGAAAGGTTTGAGATATTAACTGATCACAAAAGTCTGAAGTATATCTTCTCCCAGAAAGATCTGAATTTGAGGCAGCGCAGGTGGATGGAATATTTGAAAGATTATGACTTCAGTTTGGCATACCATCCGGGCAAAGCCAATGTCGTGGCAGATGCACTGAGCAGAAAGGCAGTTATGAGTCATATGATGATCAGAGAATGAAAATTGTATGAAGATGTGGAAGAGAATTCATTATATGTGTCAAATAGTCAGCGAAGAGTAGTGTTAGCCAACAGTGCAGTGGAGCCCTTCTTGTATTGGCAGATAGTAGAAGCGCAAAGAACATATGGAAATTTGGTTGATATTGTGAGAATGGAGGAGGTGACACTTGATGATGACAGCGTGGTCAGACTCAAGGGTCGGTTATATGTTCCAGCAGATGCCGGGGTGAGGCAGAAGGTGTTAGAGGAAGCTCACAGGTCTAGATACACCATCCATCCAGGCAGTACTAAGATGTATCAAGATTTGAAGAAGCATTTCTGGTGGCCTATTATGAAGAAAGAGATTGCAGAATTCATAGCAAGATGTTCAGTATGTCAGCAAGTGAAGGCAGAGCACCAGAGACCGGGAGGACTGTTGCAACCATTGCCCATTCCGCAATGGAAATGGGATGATATTGCCATAGATTTTGTAGTTGGTCTGCCCAGGACAGCAGCAGGTCACAATGGTATTTGGGTCTTTGTGGACAGATTGACCAAGGTTTGCAGGTTATTGGCAGTAAGTATGTCATGGACTGTGGATAGATTAGCTAGATTATATGTAGACAGAATAGTACCATTGCATGGGATTCCAGTCACCATTGTCTCTGATCGAGATCCCAGGTTCACCTCAGGTTTCTAAAGGAGTTTGCAGAGAGTGATTGGCACAGAATTGAGGTACAGTTCCGCTTATCATCCATAGACAGATGGACAAACGGAAAGAACTATTCAGACAATAAAAGATATGTTGAGAGCTTGCTGTCTAGTATGGGGAGGTACTTGGGAGCACCACTTGGGTATAGTAGAGTTTGCATATAACAACAGTCATCAAGCGAACATCAGAATGGCACCTCATGAAGCATTGTATGGCAGACCGTGCAGGACACCACTAAATTGGCATGAGGTAGGTGAGAGACAGGTTATGGGTCCAGAATTAATTCAGCAATGTGCAGAAATAGTTAAATTTATCAAGGAAAAGGTTCAAACAGCACAGAGTCATTAGAAGAGCTATGCAGACATCAGACGCAGGCCACTACAATTTGAAGTCGGTGATTATGTGTTTTTGAAAGTTTCTCCTACCAAGGGTGTGCTCAGATTCAGCAAGAGAGGCAAATTGAGTCCAAGATATGTTGGCCCATTCCAGATATTAGAAAGAATTGGTGAACAGCCTACAGATTGGATCTTCCAGCATATTTCACAGACGCACATGACGTGTTCCATGTTTCATCAATGCTCAGAAGATATATCCGAGATCTTTCCCAAGTGGTCATTTACCAGAGAGATGATTTGAAGCTAGACATGACAATGCCAGAGTATCCAGTACAGACTACACGTCGTAAAATCCAAAAGTTGAGAAATAAAGAAATTGAATTAGTGAAAGTCAGATGGGAGAACAGATAGGGTGGAGAGGATATGTGGAAACTGGCAGAGGAAATGATGAAAGTGTATCCATACTTGTTTGAGTAAGCCTTTAATTCTTTTAGGTGCTAGTACCATGCTCGTTTAATTGAAAATTTTTGTGTCGAGCTTTCTTCCTAAATTTCAAGGACAAAATTTCTTTTAGGTGATAGTAATGTAGCGTATTGACTATTCGGATCGTGGCTTAGTGGTTGTGGAGACCAGTGTGTGGTCTGTGGCTTGAGTTTCAGGTGTTTACTCAGGTTTGGGGCTTTGTGGGCCGACAGGTTGGGCCCAAAGCACCCATCGGTTCACTGTTTGTGAACGCGACAGGGCTGAACGTCGCGTTCTTAATGTGACGGTCCTGGGTGTCGCATTCTGGTTACCGCCGATTCGAGTCTTCGTCTGCATGTCCGTTGCGTGGTGCGCGCTGGGCAGCCCACTGGCGTCAGCAGTAAGAAGGCGACGGCCTCCTATGTCGCGTTCTTGTCGCGACAGTAGGGTACATCGTGTTCTCAACTCTAAGTTGCTTTTAACTAAGGTCGGCCGAACAGAGCTCAGAAAGCTCTGCTCGGCCAGGAAGGGGGTTTTGCGGAGGATTTTGGGTGATCTGACGTTTTGGAGTCGCTTTTGGCGTGGTCTCGCCGCGAGGACATGCTGCAAAGCGGGGGAAACGTCGGGGTATCACCGTTCTTTGCGAAGGTAGGGAGATTCTACCATGTTTCTCGTTGTAGATCACATGTTTAGCTGGTTTTACATACTGTAGACAGTGGATACCATGCTAGTGTAGCATTTAGAGCTTGAATAATTGAGTTTCTTGGTAGATAGCATGGTTTACATGGGGAATCCGAAGATGGGTTGTAAGACCCGGCCCTCCTGGGCCCTTTGGCCCTATCCTCAGGGTCGCGGCAGCACCCTGGTCGTGACATGGTTGTGCCAGGGGAGCCCGTCGCGACATGGTTTTTGTGGCGACACACCTGGCCGTCGCTACATGTCGCGACGGGGGTGGGTGCCGCGTTCTTGTCGCGGCGTCTGGGGACGTCGCGACTACTTTTTTGACAGATTTGACTGGTGTCCTTTCTGTCAGAATGGTCGTGTCGGGTGTCAGGTGCGTACAACATTGACGTGACCTGGTCAGCCGTCGTGTTTGCTTTTTCGGTCTTCGAGGTTTGACTGCCTTTTTGGGGTCATGCCAGGGATGGCCGTCGCGACATGGTCGTGATGCCTAGGGGTGTCGCGACATGGTTGTTGTCGCGCCGAGACGACCCGTCGCGTCTTGGGCACCGTCGGTTTCAAATCGAAGCTGCGCCCCATTCTCCCTCGCTCGCCCTCTCTCTTCTTCGTCTTCCCTCTTCTCCCCCTCTCGAGCTCCCTTGCATTTTCTCGGTGGTTCTTCATGCTCATGGTGCTCGTGCTGAGGTGGTGTCGTCCTGTTAATGCAGGGGACGTGCTCGTGGTGCTTGGAGCGAGGAGGAGGTGGTCATTCTGACGTGAAGGCCCCAACGGGTCGGCTCTACTTGTAGAAGTAGGGACCCCTTGATCCTCTCGCCCTAGCATGCTCCCCTCCCCCTTGAGATGGTGTTTTCCTCATGGTTTGGGGTGTGGGAGTGTGAGGAATCCATGCTCGTGTTTGAGTAAGGTTTTCCCAACGAGCGTAGATCCTTGTAAATCCATGTTTATGGGGTTTTAAGGGTGGTATGCATGATTTATAAGCTTTCTTACACGTTCTCCATGCTCCCTTCCCCCTGTGGTGTGTTGTAATCCCGTTTTTGGGTGGTCTCTAGGAGGTCTGCTCCAGAACCCCCTTTGGTTGAAGACGCGACCGCTATAGAGGTCGCGATCTTGTTGCAACGGCCTGGCCGGTCGTGACATGATCGCGATGCTCTTAGGTGTCGCGACCTGGTCGCGACGGCTTGGGCCGCCGCGACAGTGTTGCGACAGGGTAGGGCGTCGCAACAAGGTCGTGATGGCCTGATGTGTCGCGACTACAGCCGAGAGATAGGTTATGGTCTTGCGAAGTACCGTGCTTTGTTAAGTCTTCACCATTTCCACTTCTTTTACTGCACCCGTGGCACTTGTGATAGCTCCCTAGTACAGTCCTACACTAGTCGTTCGCCCGGTGCTCGGCACTTGAGGGCTAGTCCCGTGAGAGGTTGTTACCATTGCCTGGGACCCCCGTCCCCGCGCGCCTGTTGAGGAGTACTCCGGGTGGCGGGCGTGTCTGAGTCGCGGACTCTGGAGCAAAGGGAAAACATTGGTTAGGACAGTGGCGTTGATTCGTTTGTAGAGCTCTCGTGGTTGGTCTGGGATGCTGCGGTCATTTGGAGTCCTTCCCGGCACAGGCAAGTCAGTCCTTCTTCTCACTGCTTCGCTCTTTGTGGCCCCGGAACCACTTGGAGAGGCCAGGCATGGGACCGTAGTCCGGCCAGACTATGGCGGTTACTGTTGTGTTCTTTGTGTCTTGCCTCACTCTGACGAGACGTGGAGGTTTGGACTTGGGTCGAGGATAAGACGTCAGTGGACGCACCTGACCGGTTGACTAGTGGTAGTGCTTTCCGTAGCTAGTGTTTCTTGTCCAGGCGGGGTTTTCCCTGTCCGTGTTTGCTAGCCATGTGGTGGTCACGACGAGCAGTCGTACAGAGTTTCTGACCGTGTTGTACTTCCGTACAGTTGCTAGTTAGTAGCTTTGCTTCCGCACTTCCGTTCTTAGGTAGAAGATATAACTGATGTTATTTAATCGATATATATTCTTCTGCCTGTTAGAGCCAGTAGGAGATTGGTAGTCCCTACTGAGCTTCTGTTGTGAAGCTCATCCCTCTTTTTTCCCAGGTGAGACTTCTCAGCAGCGACAGGGCACGCGCCGGGCGGAGGAGACGGGGAGGTAGTCGTGGTCCCCATAGCTAGCAGTGGTTCCCCCTCTCAGTGTACGTCACCCTCGGGGTATGCCCCTAAAGGATTTGTTATCCCCTGCCTTTACTTGTACTAGTTGTGTGTGTTGGGACTGTACTTAGAGCGGTACACAGCGGTCTCGCTCTTCTTTTCATTTCTGTGCGTGCGCTTCTAGTCTTTCAGTTGACGTTTACTTCCGTTACATATCCTGTTAGATTTATATTATAGCCCTTCCGGGCCTCCGGATCCGTGGGCGGCGACCGCGAAAATCGGGTCCTCGACATGTGCCGAGGGTCGGGTTCTCGGGGTCATTACAGTTGGTATCAGAGTGAGAGTCTGACAGGTTTAAACTGCAACAGAAAGTCCCAGCAGTAGTACAAGTACACTGCTAGCCGCCTGAGTTGGTATTGTTAACCTTATTGGTTGTGTGTTGTGCAGGATATGGCTTTGCGCAAGTGTAGGCAGGCCAGAGAGCTGATGGAGAAGCAAGATGAGTCTGATATGCCCGCGTAGAAGTAGGTCCATGAGGAGGTGTCAGCAGAGGAGTCAGTGGCAAAGCCTCAGGGTGCATCAGCAGCAGCAGCAGCGGGCGGGTAGCAGCAGCAGGAGTACCAGCCTCAGGCGCAGTAGTACGCAGATTGGTTTCCCTTGGCAGAGCAGTTCTTTAGGAACGTGTACCAAGGAGCGTGGCAGCCTGGGTAGGCGACAGCGGGAGGTCAGCCTCCAGTACCTCCCCCAATGGTACCGGAGCAGTAGGCAGATCCAGAGGTGGAGCAGCTAGCAGTTCAGCAGGCGTTGGGTACCGGGAGCACCTGGGCCGGTTGGAGGAGGACGGCTGTCACTGAGGAAAGGACCACCCTCTTGGAGAGGTTCTTGCGTCTCCGACCATCGATGTTCTTCGGTGAGTATGATCTAGACAAGGCAAAGAGTTGGACGCATGAGATGGAGTGCATGTTCGATACTATGGAGTGCGCCGAGGAGGACCAGGTCAGATTGGCGGTGTATCAGCTCAAGGGAGCAGCCCATGAGTGGTGGAGAGTTTAGCGGCAGACTCACTTCCACGGGAAGCGTTTGGATCAGATCACTTGGCAGCGGTTTTTGGAGGTCTTTCACGGTGAGTACTTCCCCGACTACGCTCGACGTGAGAGACGGGACATGTTCCACGAGTTGGTTCAGGGCGATCTCGCAGTTACTCAGTACCACCAGAGGTTTGTCCGGTTTTTGAGGCATGTTCCTCATGTAGTAGGCAGTGAGCAGGCTTGTGCAGAGAGATTCATTTCAGGACTGAGGCCAGATTTGAGGTGGGGTGTGATAGTTCACACGTGTACCACCTTAGAGGAGGCCGTGGCTAAGGCCACTACCTTGGAGAGAGAGACCTGGCAGCCCCAGTAGTAGCAGCAGCAGCAGGGAGGAGCCTCTTCTAGGTCCTCGCCGTACCAGCGTCCCACAGGTAGTCGTGGTAGCACGACTTCTTCTTCTTCGGCTCGGGCAGTTCCGGCAGCTCCGGGATTCGCTCGAAGTTTAGGCATTTGTCTACTCGTGGGGTGGATGGAGCCGGTAGCAGAGGCGTCAGTCGAGGTTTGCGGAGCAGTCAGTCTAGTAGGGAGCCGAGCAGGGTAGGCAGGAGGCAGTTTGCTACACTTGTGGTTTACCGGGCCACTTCAGGAGGGATTGCCTGATGGGGCAAGTCCAGCAGCCGCAGCAGCCAGTACAGTACGGGCAGCAACTACCGCAGTACGAGTACCCTCCCCAGCAGCAGGCATCTCGGCAGCAGCAGCAAAGGCAGTACCATTTACAGCCTCAACAGTTTTAGCAGCATCAGCAGCCTCAGTAGTTCCAGCCGTACCAACAGCATCAACAGTTTCCCCAGCACCATCAGCAGCAGCCCCAGCAAGCGCCGCAGCATGGGCGTGGTCGTGGTCGTGTGATGGCACTCACCAGGGAGCGTGCCGAGGTGTCGAACCTGGTTATAGGTACCCTGCCTATCCTTGGTAGAGCTGCTCGTGTTTTGGTTGACCTCAGTGCTTCTCTTTATTTTGCTTTCGAGGAGTTTTACGAGTCTCTAGTTCGTCACACAGCTGAGAGGCAGTGTGATGTGATGGTCGATCTCCCGTTCGGTGATTATATGCGTTCTTTTGGTTACCTGGAGGGCGTCACAGTTGAGGTCCAGGGACACCAGTTGCCGGCCAGGTTGTACGCGTTGCAGCTTTGTGACTTTGACGTCATCCTGGGCATGGATTAGTTGGAGGCTCACTCAGCTGTGGTCGATTGTCAGTGGAAGACCGTTCAGTTTGAGATACATGGAGTGCCCGTTCTCTGCTTCCGAGGTATCCGGTCTACCCGTCGACCTTTTATCTCCTTTTGTAGAGCTCGTCGCTTGATCCGTGATGGCTGTGTAGCATATCTTGCTTCTTTTTGTTCCTTGGAGCCTAGCAGGTCTTCGGTTTTCTATATGCCTGCTGTTTGTGAGTTCTCTGATGTTTTCTCAGAGGATCTATCTGGTTTGCAGCCTGAGCAGGAGGTAGAGTTCTCCATTTAGCTTTTGCCTGGTATGATGCCTTTGTCTAAGGCACCTTACCAGATGGCTCCGGCGGAGTTGCGCGAGTTGAATCGCCAGTTGCAGGAGTTGCTTGAGCTGGGCTTCATTTGTCCGAGTCGTTCACCATGGGGAGCGCCTATTCTATTCGTGAGGAAGAAGGATGGTAGTCTACATTTGTGCATCGATTATCGGCAGCTGAACCAGGTAACAGTGAAGAACAAGTATCTGTTGCCGAGGATTGATGATTTGTTCGACCAGTTGCAGTCAGCCAGAGTGTTTTCGAAGATTGACTTGAGGTCCGGTTACTATCAGTTGAGAATTAGAGAGTCAGATGTTGGCTTGACGGCTTTCCGTTCTAGGTACGGTTACTTTGAGTTCGTCGTGATGCCGTTTGGGCTGACGAACCCGCCCGCAGTATTTATGGATTTGATGCATAGGGTGTTCAGTGAGTACCTAGATCGGTTCGTGGTCATCTTTGTTGATGACATCTTGGTCTACTCGGTTCTGAGGAGGAGCATCTGAGGATCGTGCTAGAGACTTCGGAGTCACCAACTATATGCCAAGTTCGACAGTGCGAATTTTGGCTGAGAGAGGTGCACTTCTTCGAACACGTGATCTCAGGTTCTGGTGTGGTAGTGGACCCTGCCAAGGTTGAGGCAGTGTTGTTGTGGGAGCAGCCCACATCAGTGTTAGAGGTTTTTAGCTTTCTGGGCTTGGCAGGTTACTACCGGAGGTTCATCCAGGATTTTGCTAGGATTACAGAGCCGTTGACCAGGTTGATGAGGCTGGACGTCAGGTTTGTTTGGTCAGAGGACTTCGAGTGGAGTTTCCAGGAGCTGAAGACGAGGTTGACTTCAGCGCCAGTGTTGGTCTTGTCGTCAGGTAGCGGAGGCTTTGTGTACACCGACGCGTCGAGATCAGGTTTGGGTGCCGTGCTGATGTAGTATGGTGGGGTCATTGCCTATGCTTCTCAGCAGCTAAAGAAGCATGAGGAGAACTACCCTACCCATGACTTAGAGCTGGAAATAGTGGTTTTCGCTCTGAAGTTGTGGATGCACTATTTGTATAGAGAGGCGTTCGAGATCTTCACCGACCATCAGAGTTTATAGCACATTTTCACTCAGAGGGATCTGAACTTGAGGCAGCGCAGATGGATTGAGTATTTGAAGGACTACGACCTTACCCTCTCCTATCACCTAGGAAGGGCTAACGTCGTGGCCGATGCGTTGAGCAGGCGTGTTCGCTTGAGTTCGATGATGGTCAGAGAGTGGAGGCTGTTCGCGGAGCTGTCCCAGAGAGTGTTCTACCCATCGAGGCGCAGAGACAGTACAATGATGACCAGCTTGTCAGTTCATCCATCGGTATACAGGCAAGTGTTGCAGGCACAACAAGCAGACTCAGAGTTGGCAGACATTTTGCAGATGCCAGATGCTGAGCTGGATGAGGACAGTGAGGTCAGATTCAGAGGCAGGCTGTATGTTCCCAATGATGCGCGTCAGGCACTTTTGTCAGAGGCTCACAGATCGAGGTATGTAGTTCATCTTGGTTCCACTAAGATGTACCATAACTTGAGGAGGTTCTTCTAGTGGCCAGGGATGAAGAGGGGCGGGGCAGAGTTTGTTGCTTGGTGCCTTACCTATCAGCAGGTGAAGGCTGAGCATCAGCGTCCTGGTGGTGAGCTGCAGTCGTTGCCCATTCCCGAGTGGAAGTGGGATGACATCACCATGAACTTTGTAGTAGGTTTGCCCCGTACTCCGCCGAGGCATGATGGTATCTGGGTGATCGTGGATCGTTTGACCAAGTCAGAACAGTGTCTTCCAGTCAGGGTGTCTTGGTCAGTGGACAAGTTAGCCAGGTTGTACGTGGACAGAGCTGTTCCGTTGCATGGAATCCCAGTTTCGATCGTCTCCGACAGAGATTTGAGGTTCACATCAGGGTTTTGGCGCAGTTTGCAGAGAGCTCTTGGTACAGAGTTGAGGCTGAGTACAGCATATCACCCGCAGTCAGATGGGCAGTCAGAGAAGACCATTCAGACTTTGGAGGATATGCTGAGAGCGTGCTATCTGGACTGGAGTGGCACCTGGGAGTCGCACCTTCCGATGGTAGAGTTTGCGTATAACAACAGTTATCACTCGAGCATTGGAATGGCGCCATATAAGGCTTTGTATGGTCGCTCATGCAGGACACCACTTCACTGGTTCGAAGTCGGAGAGAGGCAGCTTTTGGACCATAGATGGTGCAGTAGTGTGCAGACACAGTCAGGTTGCTCAGGCATAGGCTTCAGGCAGCGCAGAGTCGACAGAAGAGCTATGCAGATGTCCGCAAGAGGCTGTTGCTGTTCAGTGTAGGTGACCTTGTTTTCTTGTGGGTTTCGTCGACCAAGGGAGTTATGAGATTTGGCAAGAAGGGAAAGCTCAGTCCCCGGTACATTGGGTCTTTCCCTATCACAGAGAGGATCGGCGAGGTGGCTAATAGGTTGAGTCTTCCGGTAGAGTTGGCAAGCGTGCATAGTGTTTTTCACGTTTCGCAGCTCAGGAGGTATGCTGTAGATTCGTCGCACGTGTTGGACTACTCACAGCTTGAGGTAGCACCAGATTTGTCAGTGCCAGAGTACCCGGTCAGAGTTGTCGACCGCAGAGTGCAGCAGTTGCGCCAGAGGAAGATTCCGCTAGTCAAGGTCATTTGGGAGAACCGCGTTGGTGGCGAGGCCACTTGGGAGCGTGAGGATGAGATGCGAAAGTAGTTCCCCTATTTGTTTGATTGATTGGTATGTTATCTTTCCCTGTACTACTTTCCGGGTTGAGACCGAGTTTATTTTAATTTTGAGGATGAAATTTCTTAAGGTGGGTGGGATGTAAGACCCGGCCCTCCTGGGCCTTTTGGCCCTGTCCTCAGGGTCGCGGCAGGCACCCTGGTCGCGACATGGTCGTGCCAGGGGAGCCCGTCGCGACATGGTCGCGACGGGGGTGGGTGCCGCGTTCTTGTCGCGGCGTCTAGAGGCGTCGCGACTGCTTTTCTGACAGACTTGACCGGTGTCCTTTCTGTCAGAACGGTCGTGTCGGGTTTCAAGTGCGTACAGCGTTGACGCGACCTGGTCAGCCGTCGTGTTTGCTTTTCTGATCTTCAAAGTTTGACCGCCTTTTTGGGGTCACGGCGGGGATGGCCGTCGCGACATGGTCGAGACGCCTAGGGGCTTCGTGACATGGTTGTTGTCGCACCGAGATGACCCGTCGCGTCTTGGGGGCCGTCGGTTTAAATTGAGGCTACGCCTCATTCTCCCCACTCGCCCGCCCCTCTCTCTTCTCCGTCTTCCCTCTTCTCCCCCTCTCGAGCTCCCTTGCATTTTCTCGGTGGTTCTTCATGCCCGTGGTGCTTGTGCTGAGGTGCTGTCATCCCATTCGTGCAGGGGACGTGCTCGTGGTGCTTGTAGCGAGGAGGAGGTGCTCATTCCAACATGAAGGCCCCAACGGGTCGGCTCTACTTGTGGAGGTAGGGACCCCTTGATCCTCTCGCCCTAGCATGCTCCCCTCCCCTTTGAGATGGTGTTTTCCTCGTGGTTTGGAGCGTGGGAGTGTGAGGAATCCGTGCTCGTGTTTGAGTGAGGTTTTCCCATCGAGCATAGGTCCTTATAAATCCATATTTGTGGGGTCTTAGGGGTGGTATGCATGATTTATAAGCTTTCTTACATGTTATCCATGCTCCCCTCCCCCTGTGGTGTGTTGTAATCCCGTTTTTGGGGTGGCCTCCAGGAGGTCTGCTCCGGAACCTCCTTCGGCTGAAGACGCGACCGCTATAGAGGTCGCGATCATGTCGCGACGCGATCTTAGCGCGACGGCCTGGCCGGTCGCGACATGATCACGACGCTCTTAGGTGTCGCGAGCTGGTCGCAATAGTGTCGCGACAGGGTAGGGCGTCGCGACGGCCCGATGTGTCACGACTACAGTCGAGAGAAAGGTTATGGTCTTCCGAAGTACCGTGCTTTGTTAAGTCTTCGCCATTTCCGCTTCTTTTACTGTACCCATGTCACCTGTGCTAGCTCCCTAGTACGGTCCTACACTAGTCGTTCGCCTGGTGCTCGCACTTGAGGGCTTGTCCCGTGAGAGGTTGTTATCGTTGCCTAGTACCCCCATCCCCGCGCGCTTATTGATGGAGTACTCCGGGTGGCGGGCGTGCTCGAGTCGCGGACTCTGGAGCAGAGGGGAAAACGGTTGTCTTCTTCTCACTGCCTCGCTCTTTGTGGCCCCAGAACCACTTGGAGAGGCCAGGCATGGGACCGTAGTCCGGCCAGACTACGGCGGTTACTGTTGTGTTCTTTGTGTCCTGCCTCACTCTGACGAGACATGGAGGTTTGGACCTGGGTCGAGGATAAGACGTCAGTGGATGCACCTGACCGGTTGACTAGTGGTAGTGCTTTCCGTAGTTAGTGTTTCTTGTCCAGGCGGGGTTTTCTTTGTCCGTGTTGGCTAGCCGTGTGGTGGTCATGACGAGCAGTCATACGGAGTTTCCGATCGTGTTGTACTTCCGTACTATTGCTAGTTAGTAGCTTTGCTTCCGCACTTTCGTTCGTAGGTAGAAGATATAACTGTTGTTATTTAATTGATATATATTCTTCTGCCTGTTAGAGCCAGTAGGAGATTGGTAGTCTCTACTGAGCTTCTATTGTGAAGCATCTCTCCTTTTTTCCAGGTGAGACTTCTCAGCATCGGCAGGGCGCGCGCCGGGTGGAGGAGACGAGGAGGTAGTCGTAGTCCCCGTAGCTAGCAGTGGTTTCCCCTCTCAGTGTACGTCACCCTCAGGTTATGCCTCTAAGGGATTTGTTATCCCCTGCCTTTACTTGTACTAGTTGTGTGTGTTGGGACTGTACTTAGAGCGGTACACAGTGGTCTCGCTGTTCTTCCTATTTCCTCGCGTGCGCTTCTAGTCTTGCAGTTGACGTTTACTTTCGTTACATATTCTGTTAGATTTATATTATAGTCCTTCTGGGTCTCTCGATCGGTGGGCGGCAACTGTGAAAATCGGGTCCTCGGCGTGGGCCGAGGGTCGAGTTCTCGGGGTTGTTACATGGGTTCCCGGATTTAGGTCACTATCTGTGAAGGCGACGGACATGCCTGTCTCATTCTGAATGTGACAGCCCGACCCGTCGCATTCTGCTTCTGAACGCGACATATCGAGGTGCCGCGTTCTGAAGGTGACAGTGGACCCCGTCGCGTTAAGGATTCCGGTGGCAATGGTCTTGTGCATGGTTACGTAATTATCATATTATCGTTGTTTGTTGTGCATGGCAAAGGTAAGCGGTGCATTGGCACTTGTGAAGTTTGAGGAATGTGTTGTTCACATGGTTTGAGCGGTGTTCACGTGGTTTGTGTGTGTGTGGCGAGTAGTATGACACCTACCGTGGTTACCTCTTCAGTTGGGAGCCCCAGGTTTTGTGTGAGCCAGGCACGTTAGTGCTCGGGGCTTGTCCCGGTACTTGTGTACCGTCAAGGTCTATGTCGTCTTCCTGGACACCCTCACTCTTGTGTAGAGCTGTACGTCCGGCTGAATGAAAGACGACAGTAGGATAGCGACTTGTGAGAGTTTGTATTTGTCGCTTATAGCAAGCTCGTGGTTGGGGGTTACGGACACCAGTAGACGTACTGGGCCCCAGCTAGTCCTGTTTTCCAGCGTCACACTTTAGGGAGCTCAGGCCGGAGTTCCTAAAGGTGCCAGGCATGGGCATGTGGTAGTGTGGTCTGCAGGAGTGGTGTTGGTTGGTCTCCACAGTTTCTTGGCTTGTTCTAGTGGAGCGGCAGATGGACCTTTCGTCCGTGGCTGTGAGACTGAGAGGTAGTCCTGTGTAGTTTGTCCGGGTTAGTTGCTGGTGTCGCGAACCAGTCTTCATGACCCGAGTGTGGCGTTTCCTACTTTAGCACGTACACCTGGCGAGGTTTGCCATTTATTTATTAAATGTTGATTTCTATTAATGGCATGTGGTAAGTAGTATTTACAGTTTTAATATCCTACATAGTTAGTTTTATAAATTGCTAGCGTAGCGTCCTGCTTCTGTTATGTTGTGAGTTTGGATTTGTTCGGCTTCTGGGGGAGTTTCCCTACTGAGCCAGAGACTTGCAAGGCTCACCCCTACTCCTTTCAGGTGAGGGAGAGCAGAAGGCTTCTCACCCTTCTTCTAGTTCGGAACCGCACCGTAGCGGAGTTGGGTTTGCACCACCAGTAGTGTATTCTTCTTTCTTTGTACACCTCGGGGTATGCGCCAGGTCGTTGTTGTACTTATGTCTAGCTACAGTTGAGAAAATGGCTATGTATATTTCATGTAAATATTTGTGAGATGGAAAATCTTATATGTATTTGAGCAGTTTCCTTTATATTTCTATGAACTTGTTAATGGTATCCCTTGCGAGGCTTCGGCTCGTTCGCGGGAGGCGGAGTCAGGTCAAACTTGTTATTAGGTTAACGGGTTTGAACAACGAGGATCGCTACAGAACCTGCCCTGCAGGGCCACACCTTGACATGGGCGTGGGGGGTGCGAGGGGCGAAGCCCCCTTGCAGTTCAGTAAGTCGAACGTTCTGTAAAAAGCGGTCCACCGGTTCAATAAGTCGGATGCTCTGCGAAAAGTGGTCCACTACTTTTCCAAAAGCAATGGACCACCTTAGAGGAGTCCACTTCGGGCGGGTGCTCTAGGAAAAGTGGTTCCAAAAGTAGTGGATCGCCTTCGACAAGCTCAGTTTTGGGTGGCTTCCTCTGTTTGAGTCCATATATTTAAAGCCAGGTTTCGGTCGAGAGTAATTATAATAGGCATTCATAGTGGAAAAAGGTGGTCGTACAGGGGACGGGCTCCGTGGAGTAGGTTTGACACATCGTCAATTTGAACCACTTAAAATCGGTGTGTCTTGTCTCTTCTTCTTCTTCTCCCTCTCTATTTTTGCTGTGATTCTGTTTCTGTTTGCATATGTCCAATTGTGAGATCGAGAGTCAGGCACAAGAGGGCGTTTCTGCACAAAAAACTGGTATCAGAGCCGGGTTGGGTGTTGGTTCATCTCCGGTTGATCGGAACATATCAAAGATGAGAGGATTGATGAAGACTAAGTTCGACAAGTTTGATGGAAAGGGGAACTTTAGCCTATGGCAGATGACAGTAAATATTTGTTGGTTCAACAACGAGTCATCAAGGCACTGATAGGACAGAAATCTGTGAAGATGGATGATGAAGAGTGGGAAGAGCTGGGGCAGATGGCATTCAGCACCATTCGAATGTGTCTGGCAGATTCAGTTATGTACAATGTGATGACGGAGAAGACGACGAATGGATTATGGAAAAAGCTAGAAAGTCTATACATGGCCAAGCTTGAAGAAAGAACTTTTTAGCTTTCGGATGGTAGAAGGAGGGGAACTGATTCTACGCCTGAATCAGTTCAATCAACTAGTAAGTGATCTGTTGCAACTTGAAGTCATGTTTGATGAGGAAGATAAAGCCATCATGCTATTGTGTTCTCTTCCATCTTCTTTTGACCATCTCATTACTACATTAATGTATGACAAAGAAACCCCTTCTTTTGAGGAAGTCACTACAGTCCTCAGGTCTAATGAGACAAGGAGGAAGTACAACAGTGAGGATTCTCAGGAAGAGGGGTTGATTGCAAAGGAAAAGGGTCGAGGAAGATCAAAAGATAGGAATCAAGGAAAGAACAGATCAAGGCCCAAATCTAGATCAAAGAAAGCCAAAAAGGGAGAGTGCTATAAGTGCCATCAGAAGGGACACTTCAAGAGGTATTGTCTGTAACGGCCCCAACGCCCGGACCCCCGGTTCCCACCAAAGATCTGAACATCGGCACCGCCGCCCACAGGCCCGGAGACCCGGAAGGGCTAACGGACCAGTCTAACAAGATATGAAACGGGAGTAAGTGACAACCAAACGCACTAAAAAGTACTAACAAGTGAAGGAAGAGAGTCCAACACAGTGTACAAGTCTAGTACAGTCCCAAAGTAGTAAACTACAAGTGCAGATAAAGTAAAGGGGATAACAAGTCCCTTAGGGGCATATCCCGAGGGTGAAGTAACAAAGTACTTGGGACACCGACGTCCCCTCAGCCCGACGTGGAGGGTGGTGTTGTGAAGTCTCACCTGTAAAAGAGGGAATGAGCTTCACGAAGAAGCCCAATAGGGACTACCAATCTCCCACTGGTCCTAACAGCAAAATAGATCTATATGTGCACAATTGAAATAAAGTAATAAATCTATTCTACTAACTGAGTAAGTGCGGAAGTGAAAAGTAACTACACGATCATAAGTCTAAGCTAAAAGTCAGGACCAGAAACCCATGTAAACCACGGCACTGGGAAGAACCCAAGGCTGTAAACACAAACAGTAACATTGCCCAGACAAAGACACTAGCTACAAGACAACTACATTAGTCAACCGGTCAGGTGCGCCACGCGCCTTACCCTCAACCGACAGTCCATGTCTAGCACCTCCCGTCGGAGTGAGATGCGGAACTAAAGTAACCACAACTACCATAGTCTGACCGGACTACGGTCCCATGCCTGGCCCCTCTAGGTGGTAACGGAACCAAGTAGAGTGAGGCAGTGAGAAAAGGAACTAGCTAATCTACGCCGGAAGAGCACCAAACCACCTCGCCGTCCCAGACACAGCTAAGAGATCTCTACAAATGACTCTACGCCACTGTCCCCACCATTTTCTCCTCTACTACCAGAGTCCGTGACTCGAGCTCGCCCGCCGCCCAGAGAAGTCCCTCAAACAGGCGTGCAGGGACCGGGGGTCCAGGTAATGGTAACAACCACTCTCGCGGACAAGCCCTCAAGTGTCTAGCACCAGGCAAAAGACTAGAGTAGGATCGTGCTAGCAAACATCATAGGTGCCAAGAAAACAGAGTCGCAGTAGAACAAAAACTCAAAATAGCTCGCCAGTCGCTCTCTTTCAGAGAGATGAAGCAGTGGTCTGTCACGACCTTATCGCAACGACCCTGCCCGATGCGACCCGGTCAAGAAGGAGACCCAGACCCCCGTCACGTTACTAACGCGACGGGGTAGGCCGTCACCACAAAATAGGGACCTGATGAACGCGACTCACATACCTGTCGTGATTAGGAACGCAACGGGTACTGGACACACTTTCAACAGGACGCGACGGGGCGATACGTCGCGACATGGTCGCGACCAGGAAACCCGTTGCGACCATAGACAGAGGCCACCTGAGGCCTCCAAAAATGCCCCTAAAACTACAAACCTGGTGTGCACAGGGGGAGGGGAGCATGTAGAACGATGTAAACATATGTAAGGAGCTCAAACCACCCTCAATCACACCCATGCATGCCAAGGAAATGGATCTACACTCAAGAATCTCACATGCAATCTTTACCTAAACCCCCAATCCAAGCACAAACCAAGCATCATATGGATCCAACAAGCACACATGCATCCCTAGCATGAGTTTCTAAGGCATTGGAGAAGGGGATTAATTGGACCCTAGCATGATAGAACTAGGGGGAAGGCAAGGAGTCCCTACCTCAAATCGAAGAGCCAACCCATTGGGGTCATCTCGTATGCATGGCCACATCATCCTCGCTCCAAGCTCCACGAAGACTCCGTCCATGAGCCACGAATGTCCTACACATCGAGGAAGAGTCACCAACGTGAAGAGGAAGCCATGTCGAAGAAGAACACCAAGCCGGGAAGAAAGAACCACCCACACACCTCACACACACCCTCCCACTCTCCCCACAGAGGAAGAAGCATAGAGAGGGGGTTGGAGAGGAGAAACACAGGCAAAAGAGGAAAACATAAGAGGTGCTCTGCAGCCTGTGCACTTAAACCTCGGTCTTTAGAACGCGACGGAGCTGGCCGTCGCGTTAGCATCGCTAACGCGATGGTTACCTACGTTGCGATCTGGAAGGACTGTCAGTCAAACCCACCATGTGTGGCGCATGCAGACCTAACATCATGAACGCGATGGACTGGCATGTCGCATTCATGCATGCGCGATGACAAGTGTCTCAACCGTCCCGATAGGAAAATGACAAGGAAGCATACTGCTGTTAGAGCTGAGTCATGACAGGGGTGGCCGGCTCGTCCTTATCCAGAACACGACGGTCACCTCCGTCGCCTTCAGAAGGCGACGGCTCAAAGAGTCGCGACCTCAGCCGAAGGTGACTAACCCACAAGTGGGAGGATGTTACATTGTCCGTTGTGGGAGAAAAAGAAAGAAAACAAGGTCGGCACTCCTTTAAGTTCTGCTAGTATGGTAGTGGATAGCTCTGATGATGGGGAACTACTAATAGCCTCATCAGGTAAGGACTCATTATTTACCACATGGACTATGGATTCTGGATGCTCTTTTCATTATTGTCCTCATAGAGAATGGTTTGATACCTACAAGAATTATGAAGGTGGCACTGTCGTGTTGGGTGATGATCACCCATGCAAAGTTGTAGGTATCGGGAATATTAGAATCTAAATGCATGATGGTGTAATAAGAACATTGGGAGATGTCAGGCATGTTCTTGAGTTGAAGAAGAATTTAATCTCTCTTCAGTCGAGGGGGGGGGGGGTTCTGGAACCATCTCTTCGGAGATCACCCCAAAACGCGGTACAACCAAACCGTTGGGGGAGGGGAGTGTTGGCCTTTTGGTACGGCAGCAAGCCAACCTAGAGGGGGGGGTGAATAGGTTTTTCTGAAATCTGAAATAGAATCTTAAACACAGAAAAATAACACTTGAAAGCTTGGTTAGTTCAGTGTGATAGAGAGTGCAGTGCGGAAGCAAATAAACAATCACACAAGGACACAGGAGATTTATCCTGGTTCGGCCCTTCCCACATGGAAGTCCTACGTCCAGTCCCCAAGCAAACTCTTGGGATTTCACTAACCAAGGGTACAGTCCCCCTTATGGACCTTACAACACCCTGGATCCCCCACCAGGTCTTCTTCTCTTTCCCGGGCAAGAAGGCAGCCCACTTCTCTTACAGGTAAAGAAGCCAACCTCCTGGAACAAACCCCAGTGCGGTTCTGCTAGACACCAACCCCTAGCTGGGTTAACAACTGGTACAAACCCCAGTTAGGTTCTGCTAGACACCAACCCCTAGCTGGGTTAACAACTGTATACAGTCCTACAGCTGGACACAGATCTTTCTTAGAAAGATCAGACTGAGAGACCTTACAAGATGAACACTCATGTAAAGCTCACAGTCCCAAACTCTCCCCAGATATACAATAAGCTCGGAGAGAAACAGAAGAGAGAAAAGAAGGCTCGAATGCTTGAAAGCTTGGAAGCTTGAGAGCTTGAAATGCTTTGAATGCTTCTTCTTGGCTCAGGCTCTTTCTCTCTTTCCTTGAGTGTATGTGGCGTGAAGGTGCTTCTCACAGATATACACTCCTTCAAAGATATTCAGGAAAAGGCTCTTGTATTCTTCAGCAATGCTCCATCTTTTATATTGAGCAGCTTTAGAATAGATCCGTTGAAGAGATCCGTTGGAGCTCTTCTAGTCGTTGCTGATCTTTCTCTTCATTTGTCTTACTCAGACTCTGATGGTCTTCGATGTCTGTGAGCATAGAAGAGAGTGTTAGCATAAAAGAGTGTTATGATAAACGATGCATGGTACTGTGCTTCTGCTAACATACTGAAAATAGTAGGTCATATCTTTTTGACAAGATTCTGAAATATGCATGCAGCTTTTTGTCAGAAGATATTTGACTTTTCATTTAAGCGCCAAGCATATTTGAAATATAAAGGCAATTCAGAATTCATGAAGAAATCGTTATGAGCAAGACTTATGAAATCGTTATGGGAACGATTTCTTAACAAATCGTTATGGGAACGATTTCTTACCAAATCACTGCGCTCAAAGAAGAAATCGTTATGGCATCGACTTCTTAACAAAATTTTATGCTTCTAAAGAAATCGTTGCGAATACTTATGAAATCGTTATGGCATCGACTTCTTGCGCTTTACAGAAGAAATCGTTACGAACACTTATGAAATCGTTATGGCATCGACTTCTTGGAAAATCATTTCGGTCACTTAAGGAATCGTTATGGGAACGACTTCTTATCAAATCAATACGCTCAAAGAAGAAATCGTTAAGGCCACTTATCAAATCGTTATGGCATCGACTTCTTAGCAAATCGTTGCGGCGCTTGATACTTTGGCACTTTAAACAGAAATCGATGTATATTGATTAAACATCGATTTTATCATTTTAGTGCGCCATATATTGCATCAATGAAAGACTTAGCTTTTGCTATGAGATTGATGCGACACAGATGAAACAAAATATTCAATTAAGTTACATCATAAATTTTATTATCACCAAAATACAAGAACAAATAGAGAGTGGTTCAACAATCTCCCCCTTTTTGGTGATGACAAAATTTATGTGAATTTTCTGATAAAAATATATATAGCAAAGAGATTTCAGAAAATTCATACAAACTCTCCCCCTTTTTGTCACTAACCAAAAAGGAAGGATCTTACCATGCATTCTCTCCCCTTTGAGAAAATTTCTTACCATTGAGGGGTTCAACAATAATAGATATTCAATGAATAACTTCCCCTTAGTCTGTGCTCCCCCTGAGCATGAGACTCCCTCTTAATGTGAGGCAAGTCTGATCTTGTTGCTCTTGACCTTTGACATGTTGTTTGTCAAGTCTTCAAGATTTTTTATCTGCATACATCTTAACAGAAAACTTGCAAACACTGTTAGTAGCATTGTAGCTTACAGAATATAACAAACATAAATGTACATTAAAAATACAAAACTAAAACTAAAGGATGACTACTTCCTCTTCAGATTAGAATGAAGTGAAGAGTTGGTAGTCACCAATTGGATGTTTTTGAGCATCCTCTAACCATACCCATTTGAATGCCTTTTCCTTTTGTTCATCAAGAGTAGATAGGCATTTTCTTCTTTAATGTTGAAGCTACCTGAGGAGTTGTTTACAGAAGATGTCTCCTGAGAAGTTACTTGGATTTTATGAGCTTTATCCTCAGCTTTTTCATTGTCAGAAGCTTCTTCAGTGCTTATTTCCTCAGAGATGTCCTTTTCGAAAAGGATATGAGGCTCCCCCTCACTCTGAGGTTCCTCCTTTAACTCTTCTTCTTCGGGTGGAAGGATGACATCATGAGGTCCTTCCTGTTGCTCCTTTTGAATGGCGACAGTTGAAGATGATGGAGTTATAGCTTCCTGTCTTGTTTCTTTAAACACTTGAGCATCAGTAGGTATTTCATCCGTAGTGGGTATTTCTTCATATGTGAGCTTCAATTTGTCCCACATATCTTTAGCAGATATACATGCGGATATTTTACTAAATTCCTTTTTAGATAAAGCACAACATAAATAATTTTTAGCTTTAAAGTTTAGTGATAACTTTATCTTATCCGCTGCTGTGATAGTAGTAGTGTTTTCAGCAGGGATAAAAACAAAATCACCTACCTCAATTACCTGCCACAGATCAAAGTCTGTGCCTCGAATGAAGCATTCCATCCTTATCTTCCAGTGTTGATAATCTTCTCCATCAAAGAATGGAGGTCTGGTGACTGATTGTCCTTCAGCATATCCTTGAGCTGCCATGGATCTTTACTCTAAGATCGTTGGATCTTCTTTGAATGATCAGAGACCCTCTCTGATACCACTTGTTGGCCCTTTTGGTACGGCAGCAAGCCAACCTAGAGGGGGGGGTGAATAGGTTTTTCTGAAATCTGAAATAGAATCTTAAACACAGAAAAATAACACTTGAAAGCTTGGTTAGTTCAGTGTGATAGAGAGTGCAGTGCGGAAGCAAATAAACAATCACACAAGGACACAGGAGATTTATCCTGGTTCGGCCCTTCCCACATGGAAGTCCTACGTCCAGTCCCCAAGCAAACTCTTGGGATTTCACTAACCAAGGGTACAGTCCCCCTTATGGACCTTACAACACCCTGGATCCCCCACCAGGTCTTCTTCTCTTTCCCGGCAAGAAGGCAGCCCACTTCTCTTACAGGTAAAGAAGCCAACCTCCTGGAACAAACCCCAGTGCGGTTCTGCTAGACACCAACCCCTAGCTGGGTTAACAACTGGTACAAACCCCAGTTAGGTTCTGCTAGACACCAACCCCTAGCTGGGTTAACAACTGTATACAGTCCTACAGCTGGACACAGATCTTTCTTAGAAAGATCAGACTGAGAGACCTTACAAGATGAACACTCATGTAAAGCTCACAGTCCCAAACTCTCCCCAGATATACAATAAGCTCGGAGAGAAATAGAAGAGAGAAAAGAAGGCTCGAATGCTTGAAAGCTTGGAAGCTTGAGAGCTTGAAATGCTTTGAATGCTTCTTCTTGGCTCAGGCTCTTTCTCTCTTTCCTTGAGTGTATGTGGCGTGAAGGTGCTTCTCACAGATGTACACTCCTTCAAAGATATTCAGGAAAAGGCTCTTGTATTCTTCAGCAATGCTCCATCTTTTATATTGAGCAGCTTTAGAATAGATCCGTTGAAGAGATCCGTTGGAGCTCTGCTAGTCGTTGCTGATCTTTCTCTTCATTTGTCTTACTCAGACTCTGATGGTCTTCGATGTCTGTGAGCATAGAAGAGAGTGTTAGCATAAAAGAGTGTTTATGATAAACGATGCATGGTACTGTGCTTCTGCTAACATACTGAAAATAGTAGGTCATATCTTTTTGACAAGATTCTGAAATATGCATGCAGCTTTTTGTCAGAAGATATTTGACTTTTCATTTAAGCGCCAAGCATATTTGAAATATAAAGGCAATTCAGAAGTCATGAAGAAATCGTTATGAGCAAGACTTATGAAATCGTTATGGGAACGATTTCTTAACAAATCGTTATGGGAACGATTTCTTACCAAATCACTGCGCTCAAAGAAGAAATCGTTATGGCATCGACTTCTTAACAAAACTTTATGGCTTCTAAAGAAATCGTTGCGAATACTTATGAAATCGTTATGGCATCGACTTCTTGCGCTTTACAGAAGAAATCGTTACGAACACTTATGAAATCGTTATGGCATCGACTTCTTGGAAAATCATTTCGGTCACTTAAGGAATCGTTATGGGAACGACTTCTTATCAAATCAATACGCTCAAAGAAGAAATCGTTAAGGCCACTTATCAAATCGTTATGGCATCGACTTCTTAGCAAATCGTTGCGGCGCTTGATACTTTGGCACTTTAACAGAAATCGATGTATATTGATTAAACATCGATTTTATCATTTTAGTGCGCCATATATTGCATCAATGAAAGACTTAGCTTTTGCTATGAGATTGATGCGACACAGATGAAACAAAATATTCAATTTAAGTTACATCATAAATTTTATTATCACCAAAATACAAGAACAAATAGAGAGTGGTTCAACAGGGAGCATGGCTCAACATGTATTTAAAGCTTTAAATCATCCAAACCACCCACAACCCCACGAAAACATGGATTTATAGAAATCTACGCTCAAGGGAAACCTCACCCAAACTCGAGCATGGAGTTCTCACACTCCCAAACCCCAAACCACAGAGGAAACATAATCTAGAGGGGGAAGGGAGCATGCTCGGGGAAAGAGGATCAAGGGTCCCTACCTCCACGCGAAGAACCACCCCGTTGGGGCCTTCTCGTAGAAAAGAATGCCTCCTCCCCGCACCGGACAACCCGAGCATGCACCCTGCATGAACGGCACGTCCATGCCTCAGCACGAGCACCACGAGCAAGGAGAAACACCGAGAAACCGCGAGAGAGCTCGAGAGGGAGAAGAAGGAGTGAAAAGGGGCGAGAGAGGGAAATGGGGCGCACCTTCGGTTTTGAACCAATGGCCCCCAGAATGCAACGTAGCGGCCAGGCGCGACAATGACACTGTCGCGGCACCCATAAGTGTTGCGACCATGTCGCGACCACCCGCCAAGGCGTGACACCAAAAGCACAGTCAAACCTCAAAGACCGGAAAAGTAAACGCGATGGTCTAGCAGGTCGCGTCAACGCTGTACGAACCTGCCACCCGACACGACCGTTCTGACAGACAGGACAGCGGTCAAGTCCTGTCAGAACATAGTTGCGGCAGCCCAGAGCCTCACGACGAGGATCAAGTCGCGGCAGACGGGGTCGGTGCGTCACCAAACCCGTCGCGGCAGGCCGCTCTGGCGTGACCATGTCCCGGCCAGGGTGCCTGTTGCGACCCTGAGGACGGGGCCAAGGGTCCAAGGGGGCCGGGTCTTACATCCCACCCACCTTACAACATTTGGTCCTTGAAATGAAGACAACTCAGTCTCAACCCGGAAAACAGCAAAGGGGAGATAACAACATACCGATCAATCAAAAAAATAAGGGAACTGCTCCCGTATCTCATCCTCCCGCTCCCAGGTGGCCTCGCCACCAATGCGGTTCTGCCAAACGACCTTCACCAGCGGAATCTGCTTCCTGCGCAATTGCTGGACTCTGCGATCGACAACACTGACCAGGCACTCTGGCACTGACAAGTCTGGTGCTACCTCGAGCTGGGAGTAGTCCAACACGTGCGAAGGATCTGCAACGTACCTCCTGAGCTGCGAAACGTGAAACACACTGTGCACACTTGCTAGCTCTGCCGGAAGACTCAACCTGTAAGCCACCTCGCCGACCCTCTCAGTGATAGGGAAAGGCCCGACGTACCTCGGACTGAGCTTTCCCTTCTGTCGAACCTCATGACGCCCTTGGTCGGTGAGATCCGCAAGAAAACAAGGTCACCAACACTGAACTGTAACGGTCTTCTGCGAACGTCTGCATTACTCTTCTGTCTGCTCTGCGCTACCCGAAGCCTCTGCCTGATCAGACTGACTGTGTATGCACACTGCTGCACTAACTCTTTCCCCAAAAGCTGCCTCTCACCAACCTCAAACTAGTGAAGTGGAGTCCTGCATGGGCGACCATACAAGGCCTCGTATGGTGCCATTCCGATGCTCGAGTGATAACCGTTGTTATACGCGAACTCCACCATTGGAAGGTGCGACTCCCACGTGCCGCTCCAGTCTAAATAGCACGCCTGCAGCATGTCCTCCAGTGTCTAAAAGTCCGCTCTGACTGTCTGTCTGTCTGAGGGTGGTACGTTGTGCTGAACCTCAACTCTGTACCCAGTGCTCTCTGAAGACTGCGCCAAAACCCTGACGTGAACCTCGGATCTCTATCGGAGACGACTGAAACTGGGATCCCGTGCAACGAAACAACTCTGTCCACATACAGCTTGGCTAACCTGTCCACTGACCACGACATCTGATCGAAAGAAAGTGCGCTGCCTTGGTCAAACGATCCACAATCACCCAGATACCATCGTGCCTCTGCGGGGTGCGGGGCAAACCAACCACAAAGTCCATGGTGATGTCATCCCACTTCCACTCGGGAATGGGCAACGGCTGTAGCTCACCACCAGGATGCTGATGCTCGGCCTTCACCTGTTGACAGGTAAGGCACCGAGCAACAAACTCTGCCACGCCCCTCTTCATCCCTGGCCACCAGAAGGACCTCCTTAAGTAATGGTACATCTTGGTGGAGCCAGGATGAATAGCATACCTCGATATGTGACCCTCTGACAAAACTACCTGGCGCGCCTCCTCAGGAACGTACAAGCGGCCTCTGAATCTGACCTCGCTATCCTCGTCGAGCACAACATTTGGCATCTGCAAAATGTCTGCCAACTGAGGGTCTGCCTGCTGTGCCTACAACACCTTCCTGAACACTGACGGTCAAACTGACAAACTGCTCACCACTGCACGGTCTCTAGTCCTCGACGGAACGAACACTCCCTAGGACAGCTCCTCGAACAGCCTCCACTCTCTGACCATCAGCGAACTCAAGCGCACGCGCCTACTCAAAGCATCGGCAATGACGTTAGCCCTTCCTGGGTGATAGGAGAGGGTTAGGTCGTAGTCCTTCAAATACTCCATCCATCGGCGCTGCCTCAAGTTCAAATCCCTCTGGGTGAAAATATACTACAGACTCTGGTGATTGGTGAAGATCTGAAAAGCCTCACCATACAGGTAGTGCCTCCACAACTTGAGAGCAAACACCACTACTGACAGCTCCAAGTCATGGGTGGGGTAGTTCTCCTCATGCTTCTTGAGCTGCCAAGAAGCATAGGCAACGACCCCACCATGCTGCATTAGCACGGCACCCAAACCTGACCTTGACGCATCGGTATAGACCACAAAACCACCGCTGCCCGACGGCAAGACCAACACTGGTGCTGAAGTCAACCTCGTCTTCAGCTCTCGGAAGCTCTGCTCACAGTCCTCTGACCAAACAAACCCGACGTCCTGCCTAGTCAACCTAGTCAACGGCGCTGCTAACTTGGCAAAATCCTGAATGAACCTCCGGTAGTAACCGGCCAAGCCCAGAAAACTACGGACCTCTAACACCGATGTGGGCTGCTCCCACGACAACACGGCCTCCACCTTGGCAGGGTCCACTGCCACACCAGAACCCGAGATCACGTGCCCGAGGAAGTGCACCTCCCTCAGCCAAAATTTGCACTTGTCGAACTTGGCATAAAGGCGGTGACTCCACAGGGTCTCCAGCACGATCCTCAGGTGCTCCTCGTGCTCCTTCTCAAAAGCCGAGTAGACCAAAATATCATCAACAAAAATAGCCACAAAGCGATCTAGGTACTCACTGAACACCCTATGCATCAGATCCATGAATGATCCGGGTGCGTTTGTCAGCCGAAATGGCATCACGACGAACTCAAAGTGACCGTACCTGGAACGGAAAGCCGTCAAACTGACATCTGACTCTCTGATTCGCATCTGATAGTAACTGGATCTCAAGTCAATCTTCAATAAAACTCGGGCCGACTGCAACTGATCAAACAAATTATCGTTCCTCGGCAATGGGTACCTGTTCTTCATAGTAACCTGGTTCAACTGTCGATAATCGATGCACAAACGAAGACTGCCATCCTTCTTTCTCACAAAAAAATAGGCGCGCCCCACGACGAACGACTCGGGTGAATGAAGCCCAGCTCAAGAAGCTCCTACAACTGGCGCTTCAACTCACGCAGCTTTGTTGGGGCCATCCGGTAGGATGCCTTGGACAAAGGCATCGTACCGGGCAAAAGCTCGATGGAGAACTCTACCTCCTGCTCAGGCGGCAAACCAGGTAGATTCTCCGGGAAGACGTCGGAGAACTCATAAACAACTGGCACGTCAAAAACTGAAGATCCTCTAGGCTCCAAAGAACAAACCGAAGCAAGGTACGCCACACAGCCATCGCGGATCAAACGGAGAGCTCTACACAAAGAAATAAATGGCCGACGGGTAGACCAGATACCTCGGAAGAAGAGGACGGGCTCTCCATGTATCCTAAACCGAACGGTCTTCTGCTGGCAATCAACCACGGCTGAGTGAGCCTCCAACTAGTCCATGCCCAGGATGACGTCAAAGTCGCAAAGCTGCAATGCGTACAACCTGGCCGGCAACTGGTGCCCCTCAACCTTGACTGCCACACCCTCCAGGTAACCAAAGGAATGCATATAGTCACCAGAAGGGAGATCAACCATCACATCACACTGCCTCTTAGGAGCATGACAAGCAAGGGACTCATAGAATTCCTCGGAAGCAAAACATAAAGAAGCACCGGGGTCGATCAAAACACAAGCAGCACTGCCAAGGATATGTAGAGTACCTATAACAATGTTTGACGCCTCTGCCTGCTCCCGGATGAGCGCCATCACGCGACCACGACCACGCCCACACTGCGGCGCCTGCTGGGGCTGCGACGGCTGCTGGGGGTATTGCTACTTCTGCTGGTATGGCTGGTACTGTGATGGCTGCGAAAACTGCTGAGCCTGCTGTTGGTACTGCCCCCGCTGCTGCTGACACGGCGCCTGCTGCTGAGGAGGGTACTGGTACTGAGGCGGATGCTGAGCGTACTGCACTGGCTGCTGCTGCTGGGGGGCTTGCCCCATGGGGCAATCCCTCCTGAAGTGGCCCAGTAAGCCACAGGTGTAGCAAACTTCCTCCTGACCGCTCTGCTCAGCTCTCTGGACAACTGACTGCTCTGCAAACCTGGACTGGCGCTTCTGCTGCCAGCTCCGACCGCCCCCGCGAGTAGACAACTTCCTAAACTGTGAGCGAATCCCGGCGCTGCCGAAACTACCTGAGCCGAAGGAAGAGGAAGTCGCACTACCATGCTACCCGCTGGACGGTGGTAAGGCGAGGACCTAGAAGAGGCTCCTCCCTGCTACTGTTGTTGCTGCTGCGACTGCTGTTGCTGGGGCTGCCACGTCTCCCTCGACAAGGCGGTGGCCTTCGCCACGGCCTCTCCCAAGGTGGTACACATGTGAGTTGTCACACCCCACCTCAAGTCTGGCCTCAGTCCTGCTATGAACCTCTCTGCACACGCCTGATCGCTGCCTGCGACATGAGGCACATGCCTCAACAACTGGACAAACCTCTGGTGGTACTGCGAAACTGTGAGGTCGTCCTGAACCAACACGTGGAACTGGTCCCGTCTCTCACGTCGAGCATAGTCGGGGAAGTACTCGCCGTGAAAGACCTCCAAAAACCGCTGCCAAGTGATCTGATCCAACCACTCATGGGCTGCTCCCTTGAGCTGGTACACCGCCAGCCGAACCTGGTCCTCCTCGGTGCACTCCATGGTCTCGAAGATGCGCTCTAACTTGTGGGTCCAGCTCTCTGCCTTGTCTGGATCATACTCACCGTGGAACATCGGTGGCCGAAGGCGCAGGAACCTCTCGAGGAGAGCGGTCCTGTCCTCCGTAACCGCCGTCCTCCGTCGCCCGGCCCGAGTACTCCCAGTGCCCGACTGTTGCTGACCCTCTGGATGCTCCACCTCTAGCTCTACCTGCTGCTCCGGCACAATTGGAGGAGGTACCGAAAACTGAACACCTGCTGCTGCCTGCCCGGGCTGGTACGCTCCCTGGTACAAGTTCCTAAAGAACTGCTCTGCTAAGGGAAACCAGTCTGCGTACTGTTGCGGCTGAGGCTGGTACTCCTGCTGCTGCTGCCCACCTATCTCTACACCCTGAGGCTGTGCCACTGACTCGTCTGCCGACACCTCCTCCTGGACTTGCCCCAGCGCGGGCATCTCGGACTCATCCTGTTGCTCGATTAACTGTCTAGTCTGACTGCGCCTACGCGGAGCCATGTCCTACACGACACACAACCAACAAGGGTTAATAATACCACTCGGGCGGCTAGCAGTGTACTTGTACTACCATTGGGACTTTCTGTTGTGGTTTAGATCCATTACAAGTCCTGTCAGACTCTAGCTTTGATACCAACTGTAATGACCCGAGAACCCGACCCTCGGCCCACGCCGAGGACCCGATTTTCGCGGTCGCCACCCACAGATCCAGGGACACGGAAGGGCCATAATCTACATCTAACAGGATATGTAACAGAAGTAAATGTCAACTGCTAAACTAGAAGTGTACGTACAGAAACAGAAAAGAGAGTGAGACTACCTCGTACCACTCTAAGTACAGTCTCAATGCACGCACGCGAGTACAAGTAAAAGGCAGGGGAAGAACAAGTCCCTTAGGGGCATATCCCGAGGGTGACGTACACTGAAAAAGGGAAACCACTGCTAGCTACGGGGACTCCAACTACTGCCCCGTCTCCTCCTCCCGGCGCGCACCCTGCCGCTGCTGAGAAGTCTCACCTGGGAAAAGGAGGGATGAGCTTCACAAAAGAAGCTCAGTAGGGACTACCAATCTCCTACTGGCTTTAGACAGGAAGAAGAATATATATAAAAGAAATGACAGCAGTTTATATCTTCTACCTACAAACGGAAGTGCGGAAGCGAAGCTACACTGGCACGGTACGGAAGGTACACACGGTCGGAAACTCCGTACGACTGCTCGTCGTGACCACCACACGTCTAGAAAACACAGACGGAGGGGACTCTGCCTGGACAAAGAACACTAGCTACGGAAACACTACCACTAGTCAAGGTCAGGTGCGTCCACCAACGTCTTATCCTCGACCCGAGTCCTGACCCTCACGACATGTCAAGAGAGGTAGGACACAAAGTAACACAACAGTAACCGCCGTAGTCTGGCCAGACTACGGTCCCACACCTGATCTCTCCAAACGGTTCCGGGGCCGTAAGGAGCGAGGCAGTGAGAAGAAGGACTGGCTGGCCTGCGCCGGGTAGAACTCCTAACTGTCCTCGGCGTCCCAGACCACCCACGAGAGCTCTGCAAGTGACTCACACGCCACTGTCCTAACCACCGTTTTCCCCTAAGCTTCTGAGTCCGCCTGGTGGCTGCCAACTCGAGCACACTCGTAGCCCGGAGTACTCCCTCGACGGGCTCCCGAGGATGGGGGTCCCAGGCATCGGTAACAACCTCTCACACGGGACAAGCTCTCAAGTGCTGAGCACCAGGCGAAAGACTAGTGTAGACCGCACTAGGGAACTAGCACAGGTGCCACGGGTACAGTAAAAGAAAAGCAGAAACGGGAAAGACCAAACATGTCTCTCGGTCGGGGTCACGGCTCATCGGGCTGTCGCGATCTTGTCGCGACGCCCAACCTGGTCGCTACACTGTCGCGGCGGCCTAAGCCGACGCGACCAAGTCGCGACATACCTGGGCGCCGCAATGATGTCACGGCAGTCTCGCCGGTCGCGACATCATCGCGACCCCACGATAGGTCGCGTCTTCAGTCGAGGGAGGGGGGGGGTTCGGAACCATCTCTTCCGGAGATCACCCCAAAACACGGTACAACCAAACCGTTGGGGGAGGGGAGCATGGCTCAACATGTATTTAAAGCTTTAATCATCCAAACCACCCACAACCCCACGAAAACATGGATTTATACAAATCTACGCTCGAGGGAAACCTCACCCAAACTCGAGCATGGAGTTCTCACACTCCCAAACCCTAAACCACAGAGAAAACATAATCTAGAGGGGGAAGGGAGCATGATCGGGGCAAGAGGATCAAGGGTCCCTACCTCCACGCAAAGAACCACCCCGTTGGGGCCTTCTCGTAGAAAAGAACGCCTCCTCCCCACACCGGACAACCCGAGCACGCGCCCTGCACGAATGGCACGTCCACGCCTCAGCACGAGCACCACGAGCAAGGAGAAACACCAAGAAACCATGAGAGAGCTCGAGAGGGAGAAGAAGGAGTGCAAAGGGGCGAGAGAGGGAAATGGGGCGCGCCTTCGGTTTTGAACCGATGGCCCCCAGAATGCGACGTAGCGGCCAGGCGCGACAATGACACTGTCGCGGTGCCCATAAGCGTCGCGACCATGTCGCGACCGCCCTCCAAGGCGTGACACCAAAAGTATGGTCAAACCTCGAAGACCGGAAAAGTAAACGCAGTGGCCTGGCAAGTCACGTCAACGTGGTACGAACCTGCCACCTGACACGACCATTCTGACAGACAGGACAACGGTCAAGTCCTATCAGAACACAGTCGCGGCAGCCCAGAGCATCGCGACGAGGATCACGTCAGGGTAGATGGGGTCGGCGCGTCACCAAACCCGTCGCGGCAGGCCGCTCTGGCGCGACCATGTCACGGCCTGGGCGCCTGTTGCGACCCTGAGGACGGGGCCAAGGGTCCAAGGGGGCCGGGTCTTACAAGAGAAGAGTCTAAGATTCAGCTGGAGCTTGACGGGACATCCTTAAAGGAAAAAGAAGTGCAGGAGGAATGCCTAGGTGCAGAGCTAGAAGAACATCCACAGGAGACCGTAGTTTCTGACATGCCACATTGAACTATTAAACTACCACAAAGGTATGGTTTTAAGGATATGGTGTCTTTTGTTGTTGTTTCTAGTTATGGAGATCCAAGTTCTTTCAGGGAGGCAGTATCTAGTCTATAGAAGGATATGTGGATGGAATCCATGGTGGAAGAGGTGAAATCACTATAGAAGAACAAGACTTGAGAGTTGGTAGAACTTCCACAAGGGATGAAAGCCATAGGCTGTAAGTGGGTATATAGAAAGAAGGAAGTTGCAGCAAAAAGGAAGGTGAAAGGTACAAGGCAAGGTTAGTTGCAAAAGGATACTCACAGAAGGAAGGAATAGACTATAATGAAGTTTTCTCTCCAATGGTGAGGCACACTTCGATCAGAATATTGCTGGCTATGGTATCCCAATCAGACTTAGAACTGGAGCAGTTAGATGTAAAGACTGCTTTCTTACATGGTGATTTGGAAGAGCAGATCTTTATGGAGCAGCCAGAAGGGTTTAGAGAAGTGAGTAAAGAGAAGTATGCATGTAAGTTAAACAAGCCACTGTATGGGTTGAAACAATCACCAAGACAGTGGTACGAACATTTTGACACATACATGTTGAGTATTGACTTCACCAGATGTGAGTATGATTATTGTGCTTATTCCAAAACTCTTTCTGATTGTAGTTATATTTTCTTAATGATGTATGCGGATGATATGCTCATAGCTACTAAGAATATGAAGGATGTAAATCATTTGAAATCCTTGCTGAGCAAAGAGTTCGATATGAAGGATCTTGGTGTAGCAAAGAAGATCCTTGGGATGAAAATCTATAGAGAAGGAAGATCATTTCAGGTTATCTGTTGAACAAAGTCCAAAGACAGAGAAAGAAATGATAGAAATGTCAAAGGTACCATATGCAAATGTCGTGGGATGCTTGATGTACATATGGTGTGTACAAGACCAGACCTTGCCCATGAAGTGAGCACGGTAAGCAAGTTCATGGCAAATCCAGGGAAGGAGCATTGGCAGGCAGTTAAATGGGTGTTCAGGTGAAGGGAACATCTGATTATGACATTCAGTATGGTGGAGGACATGACAATTTTGTAGTTGTTGGGTATGTGGATTCTAACTATGCTAGAGAGATTGACATCAGAAGATCTACCATTGGCTATGTTTTTACATTGGGTGGAGGGCCCATATGTTGGAGATCTATGTTACAGTCAGTGGTTGCATTGTCTACGACCAAGGCAGAGTACATGGCAGTGACAAAGGCAGCAAAGGAAGCTTTGTGGCTGAAGGGTTTATTGATGGAACTTGGTGTGGGTCAACAAAGGATTCCATTGTAGTGTGACAGTCAGAGTGCTATCTATTTGGCAAAGAATCAAGTGTATCATGCCAGGACGAAGCACATAGCAGTGAGGTTTCACAAGATCAGGGAGCTAATCACTACAGATGAGATTGATCTAGTAAAGATGCATACATAGGAGAATGCAGCTGGTATGTTGACAAAGCCAGTCACAGTGGAAAAGTTCAAATATTGTTTGGACTACTTTAGGTCACTTCATGTTAGGTATGAAGAGGTTGTTGCCGCAAGTGGAGATGCAAGACTGAAGTTTTCAGTGTGGATAATTTTTTCGGCAAGGTGGAGATTTGTTGAGATGTGGCTCAAATTCAGTGGGCATCTATGGGACAGCAACAATGGTGACAGAATCTGCTCTGCAAGGCCACACCATGACATGGGTTGTGGGGGGTGCAGGGGGGAGGGGGTGGGGGTGGGGGACCATAGTCTTAGATCGTGACCCTAGATTCACCTCTAGATTCTGGAAGGGACTTCAGACTGCCTTAGGCACAAAACTAAATTTTAGCACAGCATTCCACCCACAGACAGATGGGCAGACAGAGGGGACAAATCAGATCGTAGAGGATATGCTACAAGCCTGCACTATAGATTTTGAAGGGTACTGGAATGAACAATTGTCATTGATAGAATTCACCTACAATAATAGCTACCAGGCCAGCATCAAGATGGCACCATTTGAAGCCTTGTATGGTAAAAGTTGTAGATCGCCAATCTGCTGGAATGAAGGGACCAGACATGATACAGAACACTAGCAGAGATATATAGATCATTAGGGACAGGATTAAAATAGCTCAGTCCAGGCAGTGTTAGAGTGTGGAGCCTGAACTTTCAAATGTGGATCGGTTCGAAGTCGCGGATAGCACAGTCGATTAAAATAGCTCAGTCGACGCACCCCGAGACAGGCGACTTCGTGTTTCTGAGTTAAGGGCTTTTTTGTCCTTGTAACTCTCGATTATCGCGCCCTAACTTCCCAGTATATAAAGTGGGGCGGATTCTCATTGTACTATGATTCTTCTGACACACATTATTGGATTCGCTACTGTGGCTGTGGACGTAGGAAGGAGTTGCCTCCAAACCACGTAAATCTAGTGTTCTTGTGTTCTTCTTCTCTCTTCTTTAATCTCTCCTCTGATCTCTACGTGTGAGTCGTGTGCGAGAGGGCTGCCGATCCGATCCCCAACAACTGGTATCAGAGCCAAGGTTCGAGGGAAACAGTGGGAGCGATGGCAGCGGATGAAGGAAAGGTGAGGATCGAGAAGTTTGACGGCAAGGAATTTGGTTTCTGAAAGATGCAGATAGAAGACTACTTGTATCAAAAGAAGCTGCATAAGCCGCTTCTTGGAATGATGCCAGATGGTATGAAGAAATAAGACTGGGATCTTCTGGATAGACAAGCTCTCGGGGTTGTTCACTTGACGTTGGCCAGAAACGTCGCGTTCAACATCGTGTACGAGAAGACCACAGCATGTCTGATGCAGACGTTATCAAACATGTACAAAAAACCATTTGCTTCCAACAAGGTACATTTGATGCATCATTTGTTTAATCTGAAGATGGCCAAAGGTTCCTCGGTTACAGATCATATAAATGAATTCAACGTAATTACAACCCAGTTGAGTTTTGTAGAAATAAATTTTGATGATGAGATTAAAGCATTGATTCTTCTGTGCTCCTTACCTGAAAGTTGGGGGTGCTACTGTGACGGCTGTTAGCAGTTCTTCAGGCTCAAGTAAACTGAAACTTATAGAGATTCGAGACTTGATTCTGAGAGAGGATGTTCGCAGAAGGGAATCTAGTGAAGTTTCAAGTTCTGCCTTGAACACTGAAAGCATGGGAAGAACAAATCAGCATGGACAAAATAGGAATAGATCTAAGTCCAAGAGAAGAAGTCAGTCCAAACCCCGTGGTGATGGTTGCTGGAATTGTGGTAAGAAAGGTCATTTTAAGAGGGACTGCAGGCTCCCAAAGAGAAAGGATCAGGGGCAGAAACAGGAAGAAGACCCTGCTAACGTCATGACAGAGGAAGTCCAAGATGCTCTGATTTTGAGTGTTAACAGTCCCATCGAATCCTGGATTCTAAATTCTGGAGCATCTTTTCACTCTACCTCATGTAAAGAAACTTTACAAAATTATGTTGGTGGTAATTTTGGGAAGGTTTATCTTGCTGATGATGATCCCCTAGATATTGTGGGGAAGGGTGATGTTCAGTTGAAAACAGCAAATGGGACTGTATGGAAGCTGAGGAATGTTAGACATGTTCCTAGCTTGAAGAGAAATCTGATCTCCATTAGTCAGCTTGATGATGAAGGATATGTCACTATCTTTGTTAATAGGTGCGGGAAGATAACCAAGGGTGCCATGGTTATAGCACGAGATAGCAAGATGGGAACTCTTTATATGACTGTAAATGACAAAGACTTAGTGGCAGTGGCAAATTCCGAAGAGGACTCCAAGATCTGGCACTGCAAACTTGGACACATGAGTGAGAAAGGAATGAAGATGATGGCTGCAAAAGGGAAGTTAGGTGATCTAAAGTCCATAGATATTGGACTGTGTGAAGATTGCATTCTGGGAAAGCAGAGAAATGTCACCTTCTCTAAAGCTGGAAGAAGTTCTAAGCTAGAAAAGCTAGAACTCGTACACACTGATGTGTGGGGACCAGCCCCTGTTCGATCCTTTGGAGGTTCACTCTATTATGTCACCTTTATTGATGACTCCACTCGGAAGGTATGGGTTTATTTTCTTAAAAATAAATCTGATGTATTTTCTACCTTTGTGAAGTGGACGGCTGAAGTGGAAAATCAAACTGGTGCAAAGATCAAGTGTCTGAGGTCAGACAATGGAGGAGAATATAGCAGCAAGGAATTCAAAAACTTCTTTGCAGTACATGGCATTCGTATGGAGAAAACAATTCTAAATACTCCACAACAGAATGGGGTTGCTGAACGCATGAACAGAACTCTGAATGAGAGAGCTAGAAGCATGAGTCTACATGCTGGCCTACTGAAGCCCTTCTGGGTAGATGCAATTAACACATCAGCTTATCTGATTAATAGAGGACCCAGTGTTCCTCTAAATGGTGAGCTACCAGAAGAGACTTGGACTGGTAAGGAGGTAACTCTCTCACACCTGAGAGTATTTGGCTGTGTTTCATATGTGCATGTTGATTCCAATGACAGAGACAAGTTAGATCCTAAGTCAAGGAGGTGTTTTTTCATTGGATATGGTTCTGATGATTTTGGATACCGCTTCTAGGATGATGAAAGTAGGAAAATCATTAGACAAAAGAATGTTATATTCAATGAAAAATTGCTTTATAAGTATAGATCTGATGTGGAATCTGAAGATGCATGTCAAGAAAGTCAGAAAAGTACACAGGTTGAGCTAGAGGAAATTTCAGAAGAGGATGTGCTGAGAAGATCTCAAGAAGATCCTGAAAACAGTACAGTGCAACCAGAGGTTCAACTGAGAAGATCAAGCAGATTATGCAAGCCATTTGAACGGTTTTCTTCTGCAATGTACTACTTGTTGTTGACTGATGCAGATGAACCTGAGAGCTTTGATGAAGATATGCAGGTGGAAGATTCAGTCAAGTGGGAGTTGGCAATGAAAGATGAAATGAATTCCCTATACAAAAATGAAACTTGGGTGCTGACTGAACTACCACCCGGCAAGAGGGCACTGCATAATAAATGGATTTTTCGGTTAAAAGAAGAACATGATGGCAGCAAGAGGTACAAAGCAAGGCTAGTTGTGAAAGGTTTCCAACAGAAGGAAGGTATTGATTACACTAAAATTTTCTCTCCAGTTGTCAAGTTAACCACTATTAGATTAGTGCTAAGTATTGTTGCTGCTGAAAACTTACACCTAGAACAACTTGATGTAAAAACAGCTTTTCTCCATGGTGGTCTAGAGGAGGATATTTATATGGTACAGCCAAAAGGTTTTCATGAACATCATAGAGAAAACCTTGTTTGCAAACTGAACAAAAGCTTGTATGGTCTGAAACAAGCCCCCAGGTAGTGGTACAAGAAGTTTGATGGATTCATCTGTAGCAATGGGTTCATTAGGTGCAACATGGACCATTGTTGTTATTTTAAGAAGTTTGATAATTGTTATATCATACTGCTATTGTACGTGGATGATATGCTCATTACAAGATCAAGTATGACAGAGATCAACAAGTTGAAGAAGCAATTGTCAAAGGAATTTGCTATGAAGGACTTGGGAGCAGCAAAACAAATTCTTGGAATGAGAATTGTGAGGGATAGAACAGATGGTACTCTGAAGCTATCTCAAGAATGCTACATTCAGAAAGTGTTGGGCAAGTTTAACATGCAGGATGTGAAACTAGTCAACACTCTTCTAGCAAGTCACTTCAAGCTGTCTAAAGAGCAATCACCAAAGACTGCTGAAGAGTGTGAGTCCATGAAGAAAATTCCTTATGCATCAGCTGTGGGAAGCCTGATGCATGCAATGGTTTGTACGAGACCGAATATAGCACACGCAGTGGGAGTTGTGTGCAGATATATGGCAGATCCAGGCAATCAACACTGGGAAGCAGTAAAATGGATTCTAAGATACCTGAAAGGCACTTCAGGTAAATCTCTTTGTTTCAGGAAAAATGATGTCATTTTACAAGGCTTTGTTGATGCAGATCTTGGTGGTGATCTGGACACAAGAAGAAGCACCACTGGTTATGTTTACACCTTGGGTGGCACTGCAGTGAGCTGGATATCACAACTTCAAAAAGTTGTTGCTCTTTCAACCACAGAAGCAGAGTATGTTGCTGTCTCCGAAGCTAGTAAGGAGATGGTGTGGCTGAAAAATTTTATGAAGGAATTGGACAAGAAACAAAACAATAGTGTGATGTTTTGTGATAGTCAAAGTGCAATTCACCTTGCCAAGAATCCCGTCTTCCATGCAAGGATGAAGCACATACAGCTGAAGTATCACTTCATCCATGGGTTGATTGAAGATGGTACTCTATTGCTTGAGAAGATACGAGGGACAAAAAATCCAGCAGACATGTTGACCAAGGCGGTCACAAGAGAGAAACTGAAGCTATGCCAAGCTTTAGTTGGCCTCCATGAATGATTGATGGAGGGGTGCCACAACCAGTTTTTCCTTTGCTACATTGAGGAGGATCAAGACTATAAGATGCCTGTTATTGTTTGGAGTTCAGACTCCAAGTGGGAGATTATTAGAGGGTGGAGCCTGAACTTTCATATGTGGATCGATTCGAAGTCGCGAATCGACCTCAGAAGCAAAATTTGGTTTACATAAGAGACTGTGTCGACGCACTGTCGACCTCAGGTCGACACAGGTTGAGGTGCATCGACGCACCCATGAATCAGGTCGACGCACCCCGAGACAGGCGACTTTGCGTTTCTGAGTTAAGGGTGTTTTTGTCCTTGTAACTCTCGATTATGGCGCCCTAACCTCCCAGTATATAAAGTGGGGCGGATTCTCCTTGTACTGTGATTCTTCTTACACACATTATTGGATTCGCTGCTGTGGTTGTGGACGTAGGAAGGCGTTGCCTCCGAACCACGTAAATCTGGTGTTCTTCTTCTCTCTTCTTTAATCTCTCCTCCAATCTCTACGTGTGAGTCGTGTGCGAGAGGGCTGCCGATCCGATCCTCAACAGGCAGAAGAGCTATGCAGACAAGAGAAGAAGGGACTTAGAATTCCAAATTGGAGATCATGTGCTATTGAAAGTATCCCCGACCAGAGGATTTCAAAGGTTTGGAATGAAAGGCAAGTTAAGATCGAGATTCATAGGTCCATTTGAGGTACTAGAAAGAGTAGGCGAGGTGGCGTATCGTCTGGCAATACCTCCTTAGTTTTCCACAGTACACAATATTTTCCATGTGTCAATGCTAAGGAAGTACGTGTATGACCCATCACATGTAATCAACTATGACGATATAATTCTAAACAAAGATATGACCTATGAAGAGAAGCTAGTAAGAATCTTGGACAAGAAGATACAGTGGATTCGAAACCAACCTATATCTATGGTCAAGATACTCTGGAGAAATCATGAAGTTGAAGAAGCCACGTGGGAACCCGAAGCAACAATGTGAAGGAATTACCCAGAACTATTCAGTAAGTAACTCTTCCTCTTAGGATCATATCAATTTGGGGACCAAATTCATTTTAAGTGGGGAGGATGTAACAACTCCGATTTTTAAAATCTTAAATAAAACAAAAATTAAATAAATGTGA